>JAJNNY010000013.1:600000-810606 GCA_022453515.1 Astrocystis sublimbata | reverse complement strand
TCGTAAATAGTTGGTTTTTAAACTATTTATTAGCTTTATCTAACTGATTGATTTTTTTATATAACTGGTTAATAATTTTTAGGACTTGTTCCTAAGTTATGTTAGGTGTCTGAACTTATGTAGCTATTGCGTCCTATTGCTCAGCTTACTTCGTAGTTTAACTGAACAAGACTATTTAAAATATAACGATTGCTTGTTACGAACCAACAGGGCGCACAACCTGTTAAAAAGACCTAGCGCGAGAGGGGATAGCCATGTTCCAAGCTAGTAACGTAAAACGAGACCAGGAGACAAGCCACACGCCACGATAAGGCGCCACAAAGGTCACGTGATGGATAGGAGGATCGGAGAACGATCCAGATATCCAGGATCAGAGGATAGTTGTACGATCCAGCTATCCAGGACCAAAGGATAGGAGGAATATCCTATGATCCATACCAAGATATGAAGGAAGGAAATACTATATAGCCTCGACGGCATTCCTATGTATCTAGTCTTTCCTTACTTCACTATTCAATCTAAGCATACCAACAGTTCTTGGAATAGGAGTAACCTCCTAGCGACTTAGTGAACGATACCTTATATTGCTCAGCGATCCTTTGTTATAAGCTTAGCCCTTATCCTTAGGAACATATACCCACTAAGACCCCTACTCTACCCTATACTCAGTGTTACGGATAGAGCAGTTGTTACATTGCTCTATCTATAATACTGAGTATAGGGTAGAGTAGGGGTTTTAGTGGGTATATATTCCTAAGGATAAGGGCTAAGCTTATAACAAAGGATTATTAAACAATATAAAGTATTATTCACTAAGTCGCTAGGAGGTTACTCCTATTCTAAGAACTATTAGTATACTTAGATTAAATAGTAAAATAAGGAAAGACTAGATATATAGAAATACTGTTGAGGCTATATAGTATTTCCTTTTTTTACACAATATCTCTACTCACTGGCTCACTTATACGATCTGGTAAGCCATCTTGGCTCACTGGCTTACTCATATGATCTAGTAAGCTACTTTGGCTTACTGGCTCACTGTTATGATCTAATGATCCTGTCACGTGACCTATTCCTTGGCGCTTTGCGTGGCTTGTCCTCCCAGCCCTGCGCCTATCCGCTTAGGCATAACTGTCTGCCCTCATTAGGCCTTCCCGACAGGTCGTTTCCTGTTGGTTCGTAACAAGTTATTAGTTCAGTTTCTTTAACTTCTCGTTTTTTTTATTTTTAATTAATTATAAGGGTGTCTCCCCGTTATATAGATTTAGCTATTAAGTGTTTAATTTTTTTAAACTTAGTCTGATATTTATATTAATTATATATATAGTTTATGTTTTTGGGATATAACTCGCTTTTTAGCTAGTCCCTATTCTTGACTATTGGTATACTATTTATATATATTATTGCGATCTATCGCGTACTGTTTTCGGCTACCAACGCTTGTTTTTCCTTAGGTACTCTTCTGTTCTTTCGTTCCTTTTAGGGTTTAGGGCATTTTTATATATAATGTCCCATTTGTTAGTAATTGTAATATTTAACTTGCTTAAGGTCTTTTTCTATAGTATTAACCTCTATTGGGCCTGGGTGTGTTCCTGTAGCCGTGGATTGGTTCCTTTATGCCTTTTTAGTATTAGCTATATACGTGGCTCCTTTCCCTCGTTTTTACATACGTCTTTTGTACAAACGATTGTTAATTTTAATTACTAATGTAATATAGTTATATAGTTCTTTTAGTTATTCGATTTAGAATAACTTATTTTAGACTTCGTTTTTTAGTCCCTTATAGAATATAGATATTAGGTTATCGTTATTATTTTAAGTTATAAGTATAAGCATCTTTTTAAACTCGGTAGTATACTTGCTAGCTGACCTAGTTTATTATAGGTCTAATAGCCTTTATTCTGTTTGTCTTTCGGTTTTTAGATTATTATATATATTTATAAGGGCTTTTTTAAATCTTTTTATATCGGCGAATACTTTTTTAGTATCTTTTAACTAATTTTTTTTTTATTTTCGATAAATTCTTTTATTTTTAGCTCGAACTATTCTAGTGTTTTTTTAATAAAGAATCCTACTATATAAAGGATCTTCTCTCCTTCTGAGGGAAAGTCCTCTCTAAAGTGCTATATATAGGCCTTGGCCTAGGTTAGGAATCCCTTTAACTAGTTTTGTTTCTTATTAAATATAGTTAATCGAGTTAGCTTATAACGCTTTAGTTTAAATATCGCAAATAGTTGGTTTTCGAACTATTTATTAGCTTTGTTTAACTGATTGATTTTTCTATATAACTAGTTAATAATCTTTAGGACTTGTTCTTAAGTTATATTAGGTATTTAAGCTTATATAGCTATTGCGTCCTATTACTTAGCTTATTTTATAGCTTAACTAAATAAAACTATTTAAAATATAATAACTGCTTTATCTATAATACTAAATATAAAGTAAAATAAGGGTTTTAATAAGTATTTGTTTCTAAAGATAAGGGCTAAGCTTATAATAAAAAATCGCTAAATAATATAAAGTATTATTTATTAAATCGCTAGGAGGTTACTCCTATTTTAAAAACTATTAATATATTTAAATTAAATAATAAAATAAAAAAAGACTAGATATATAGGAATATTATTAAAGCTATATAGTATTTCCTTTTTTTATATAATATCTCTGCTTATTAGCTTACTTATATAATCTAGTAAGCTATTTTAGCTTACTAGATTACTATTATAAGCTGGTAATCCAGGCTTACTGGCTTACTATCGTGATCCAATGATCCTGTTACGTGACCTATTCCTTGGCGCTTTGCGTGGCTTGTCCTCCCAGCCCCGCGCCTATCCGCTTAGGCATAACTGTCTGCCCTTACTAGGCCTTCCCGACAGGTCGTTTCCTGTTGGTTCGTGACATTGAACCACTGTAACCTATTCTCTGCCTCCTTGCTAGGCCTGCCTAGGTCTTCCACGTCTTTCTAAGCTTATTATAACTATTCCGGTTATGATTATACCTATTAGAAACCCTAACTCGTTAAAGTTATATATATCCTCGACCGCGATACCGTATTTCGTAATTATATCAGCTATAAGCTTAAACCATACGTAATAACTTGTAGGATCTTTATTAAAAGCTCGCTAGTAATCGATTTAACGATTTAAACGCGTCCGGAGGTTAGGTCATCGTTATACGAAGTTCGAGGCCCAGTTCTTGCCCACGGGCTTCGCGTCGCGTACGTATCGGAGGATATTAGCTATTTCTTTAACGTATTAAAGCCGGACCGGAAACGCTCGCGAATCTAGCTCGAATACGCGTCTAGTAATAGTATCCTCTTTAGACATAATAAGATTTCGTTTTGTTTAGTTCGTTATTACTTATGGTTGCTTTCCTTTAAATCGTTGCTTAAGGGTACGGTCGCAAACGTGGAAGATCTTGGCAAGCTTTCGAAAAAAAAAGATAAGGGTTGCGTTATTTACTTTGGACCGCTAGCTACAGATTGGCTTCACTAGATTTACGTGTCATGTTATGATTGGTTAGATATTTGTAAGTAAAGGAAGAAGGTTTGAAATTATAGAAAAGTGCGACACTGACTTGTGGATGACGTTAGTTCGACTTACGAAAGAATCGTTACTCAATGAAGCCATCGAATTCGAAGGAACGCTAGACTCGAATTTACTACACGACAACTAATCATGACAATGATCTCGGAAGCCAAGCACATCGTCACAATTTGCAAATCAATCTGGGAGATCACTACAGAGGGGGGGTCTGGACACGGTATTGGGGAGGGCCGGTCCCCGGCACTTGGGTTGTTGCTTCAAGGCCTGTTTGCATCAGGAACAGACTCGTTTGTGATCGTCTGGCAATACTTTCCATTGGCTCTCATCAACTTTGCAATGCCGGTTCGTCTGTTGTTTTGTGAGCCGTAATAAGAAGGAAATGGCTTTCGGGAATTGCTCATCCTTGCTATGATCATTCAGACAGGATTGTACCTAGACAATCCCACCAGATGAGAATAATGAACCAAAATGCATTGCACATAAACAGATGGCAACACTGACTTCCACGTGTGATTGAATTAATAGTACCTAGTGTGTGCATTTATAACTACAGATTCACGGTAGTCGTCAACCCATGACAACCACACGATCTTTCGACTCTTGATAAACATGGGCGATCTCCGTATCGCCCTACGTCTCCCGAACGTTGAACTAGAAGAAGAACCGCTATCTCCTCGGGCCAGGCGCTGTCTTGATCCGTCGTTTTTTGCTATCAGATACCACTTAAGCCAACCAACTGAGTCTCTCGCGCACAAAACCAACTCATCGAAAAGAAGCTCACGTCATTCCCCGCCAAACCCATGATCCAGCAGCATATGCTTGACTAGTACCGGGACGCTCCTTGGGAAGCAGGTAGCCATGGTTCAGGCGGGCTTGCTGTGATTCTCTGTCCTTTGTATCCATGGGGATATTACCGGAGCGGGCAACTTCTGGCCGGTAGTCATAGTCCCCTGCACCGTTGGTACTCTTGTTCGCTCTGTGATATTCGACCCAGTCGGACCAATGCACGGAGAAAGCCTCGTTCGCGCACGCCCAGTCTGATCCCGGGATATAATCATCCGGCTTGTAGATCAAGGGTTCGATGGCCTTTTCGAGACCTATCTTGAATTCCTGAGCGGAGGAGTCGTCGAAGCTCCCATCTCCTAGGTTGAATACTGTGAAGGGAGGTAGAGAGTTGGTATTAGTCCTCTGTAATCCGTCGAGAGATGACGTGGGATGGTCATCTAAGGGAGAGAGTTAAATAAGAAAGAAAAGGGTAACTTACACACCCACTGGGTAAAGATTCTCAGGACCGTCAACTTGTCAAGCCTCGACCACCACCACTCCCTCGCTTCCTCCACCGCCTTTCCCTCGATCTCCTCTTTAAAAGGAGTGAAGCACAGACGACCCTCCCCATCCCTCTTCTCGAGAACCTGGCACAGCCACGCGAAGAGCGTCTCGATAATAGCGACCCACGTCTCCACGAGGGTCTGTCGCGTGTGTCGCGGGCCTTCGTTCCTTTGCCACCAAGACGCCATCTCGTCGCGCATTGCACACCGCACCCAGTATATGTCGCTCACCAGCCCCAGCTCCGGGTATTTTATGTAGCGCCACCCGAGGACCCTCCAAAGACCCCATCTGAAGTTGTAACTCGATTGTTCTGCGACAATGTGGGGGACAAGCGAAGATAAATCTCGAGGAAGAGGATGAGGACAGACAGAGTATTTGTGGCCGCGGGCGGCGGCTGCACGTAATTGTCTCCGATCCTCCTTTGTGCAAACCCCGAGCAGCTCGAGGATTTTGTTCGCGAGGTGTCGGCAGCCTGGGCATAGCTCCATGCCATCCTCCCACTTTACTTCTTCTTCCTCTGCTTCTGGCTCTGTTACCGCGTTGGAAGGTTCGTTGGGGTCACAGTCTGGATCTGGATCCGTAGCTGGGCAGTCGTCCCCGAACGTGTCGTACTTGGTGACGAGTACGTATTGTATGCCGGCGCTGCAGTGCCATTCCCTCTCTTTCTCTTTCTCTTCCCCTCCTCCTTCCACTTCCACTTCAACTGGGAGTTGGTATGCCGCGCACGGAACGCGTTCCATGGACGCGCCATGGGGCTTCCCGTGTGCGCAGTCTCTGAAGTCAGAGTAGCGTACCTTGCACATAGTTGTTGAAGCTATTGCTCTGGATTGGCTTGTTACTTGATTAGATGATGTCGGAATATATGACGAAGTGAAGAAACAAGTTAGATGATAGGTAGCCAGGAGTTAAGTAGAGGCGGAAGAGCAATGTGTCGAAATGCCGTGGTCTTTCTTCACCAGTTGGGAGATACCCAGCTTCTTTTATATTTCATTTCTAGCCTACATCTTGATTGCATGGTAGCAGCTACACTGAGGCTATGTATGCCCTGGAGGCCCCTGTGTCTAAGGGATGGCTACTGGGTGTTTGTTTGTTTACAGATTGATTTGTCCAGAGTGTTTCGATTCAGCGTCGTGTTACTCGAGGGATGAAAGCATGAAGGGATACAGCATGTCCAAGGGCACTTTGAGATAACTACACCGTCTTACCTGAGACTCTTTAATATTAAATGGTAGGTCTCGTGCCGGTCATTGTTATGACCAATTAATTCCCAGCCTTCCTGTAGAACTGGCCCCTGGGTGCAGAAGCATGGAGGGTGCTTGTGGTTACCATGTAGCACAGTCGGGGCCGTCTCACAACCAACCTCATAGACCTGCGGCGTCGCGATGCCTGAAATTTGCGAGGGTGGGATTCTCGGTCCTCGTGGCATTTTATTGGAAAGCGAAGCTTTCTACATTATGTAAATTCATACAGCTGGATCGTTGTTCGCTATTCACGTACGCAAGCACCACCAAGCAAGAACCTTGCCGAGGCGCGCTTTGCACCGCTTGCAAGTTGTCATGGTCATGGTCCGTGTACCTGCTACCTGCTCTCGAATGTGGCGTGTGGTATATGGCAGCTCTATCACGTAGCAGGGCATGCCCATTGGTACCTTCATTGTCCAATGCCCTCTTGGCTGGTGAGTTGAAAGACTCGCTTCAGGTAAGCGCGTAGCTAATTCTGTTGGTGCATTGTTGCAGATCGCCGTTTAAAAGCTGCGCTTATTCTTCCGGCTGACGATCTTCAAGTGCCGGCGATGCAGTTGCTAGACTAGCACGTCCCGTCACACCCGAGATCGCTGCATCTAAAGTGTCTTTGCATGTTAACCGAAAACCTTAAAAGTTAAAAGGCATCCAGCTTCAATCGAGCTGCATTGCAACAATGTCCAAATACCAGGTATCGAGGGCTGGAGTTCAGATCCCGTCCGAGGTTGAGGTCCCTGCATGCTTCTACCAGGTACACAAATGACTGATTTCCAGATATTGCATAATATGGATATCAATCAACGGCCGCTAGCTGTTAAACGGGGATCTGAAAAAAAGGACCCGCTCGGGAAAGTGCTACGGTATGATGATGTAGTGCTCTCCCTCCCAGGGGCAGGTCCCATCGGGGCCTAGGCAGGTACAATAATGGCATAGCGCGCTGCGTGCACTAAACACGTACCTGTCTCGCCTGTCTCACTCCATCGTGAAACCGAACCGACCTGGCCTGTTGCTCGCCTTGCCCCGTCGTGTTGCATACTTCGTTAACGAGTCCATGAACTAACTATCCCAGCTTCGTTGTCTGAACGAAGCATCGACGTCATACCTTCTGTTCTGTGCCTGGTCGCCTCGGTCAATTCATATTCCTTTCTTTTCGGCTGGCCACTGCTCTCGCTGCTGCCAGGACTGGTTACGTCAACCGGCGCATTCGCATTGAGCTGCCATCGAGTTGATCGGGTTCCAAAAGCCGAGAGCTGCCAACATGCGCTTCACCACTATGATATCGCCGTCGGCGTATCCCGCCATAATATCTCTGCTTGCCCTCGCATCCACCGCTGCCGCCGCATCCGACGCCGAGACCACCTCCACCACAACCGCCTGCACCGCGTCCTCGACCTCGGGCGCCTTCTTCGACCTGCGGGCCGACGTCGCCATAAAACCTAAGCCAGACGGAGGACGGCCGTCTCACAGTCGTGGTGCGCCCCTGACCGACTACAAAGCTAGGGGCTGGGACTACGGCTCCAACTTTACCTTGAACATCTGCAACGCCGTTGTCGAACCCATCGAGGACGTGAAGGGGATAGAAGAGAGCAAGTGGCAGAACATCAGCGCGTACTATGTCTCCGAGGGAGAGTACTACAGTCTGGGCTTCCAGTCCGGAGGTCTAGTCACGCGGGGAAAGGAGCTGGTCCTACAATACACCGGAGGCTCTCCTTGCGGGAAGAAGAGGTCGAAATCACGCAGCTTGAGCGAGAGAAGCGCCGTCCACTCCGGCGCAAACTACAAGGACTACGAGAATGAAGACGAAAACGAAGAGGAGCCACCATCGTCGAAGCCAGATGGAGAGGACGACGGGGACAAGGGCAAAGACGATGATGCCGAGGAGGACGACGTCCTCCGCAAGTCGACGACGATATTCTTCGGCTGCGACAGAGACGCGCTCGGCGGGACCGCGCAGGTGTCATTCATCGCCGCCGACCCCGAAGAGTGCAACTACGTGTTCAAGGTCAAGTCGCCGCACGCCTGCGCGGGCGCCGAGCCCCACAAGCCCGGCAGCGTCGGGCCCGGCTCCGTCTTCGCCATCATCCTGTTCGTGGCGCTGCTGGTGTACCTGCTGGGCGGTGTCTTCTACAACCGGACCGTCGGCAACGCGCGGGGATGGAGACAGCTGCCCAACTACTCGATGTGGGCGAGCCTGTGGAGTTATATCTGCGTAAGCCGTCCTCGCGTCTCACAGGACCTGTTGCCTCCGCATAGCCCGCGGTTTGATTAACATGTTTTTTAATCGGTTTCTGCAGGACATGTTCGTCATTGCTACGTCGTCCTGTGCGCGGCTGTTCCCGAGCCGCAGGGGCTACCACTACATTTCCGGATCTCCCCACGGCAGGGGAGGGAGGAACAGCCGAGACGACGAAAATCGCCTGATCGATCAGTACGACGAGGAATGGGAGGATTGATGCGGTGGCACGGCGTGCAGTGTCGGTGTCACTTCTTATGTTCTGTTCTGTTGTGTTGTGTGATGTATTCGTAATGGTTGTGTGTGTATGTGTTACCATAAAAAGTCAACCGATCCTCCACCGGCTACGCGAGATGAGAGATGCGAGGCCGCGGTCCTTCAGGATTTTTGGGTCACCGGGGCAAAGGCACGGTGATGGTTCATCAGCATCTACTATTTTTGGGTTACCAACATTTTGGCGTCACTGATTAGACGGTGGCATATTATAGAATCAGGGTGTGGATGAGAAGCTGTTTCTTCAACAAGCTGTGTAATTAGCTACCTACAACCAGGTCCATATACCTTATGTCGTGCCTCCAGTCTGTACGATTATAGTCTAATGAGACGCACATTGGCCAGACATCTAAGGGGGCATGAGAGTACTAGTTATTAAAGCGTGTATGTAGTACAATATGCGTACAAGATGATTACCTAGTCACATGGACCCTATCGCAACTCACGGATTGATAGCGCTAGGTCTGTATTTAATTAAAGATACGAATGACTGGCTGTCAGGATCTACCCGATCTACCCGTCGGCGCAAATCCGTCTGTTCTTTGGGACGTGTTGCGCCACGCCACGCCGACGCCGACGCCATCATCATTCATGATTCCGTCCCATGTGAGCCATGGCTCCCGTCCGATGCGCCACAGGCAATGCACAATCGAGGATTTGACGGACGGTTAACCCAACCTGGCATGTGCGGGCTCAATCTGAGACATGTCAGGTTTGAAATGTCTTTGAGTCTCCCAATCGGGCTGGTGCCTCGGGCCATTAGTCAACCAATGGTGGCCTGCAGCAGTCTGGACTCGGCGCCTGGCCGGGGTGCATTCGACGATGCGCGACCGGGGGTCCCGCTGCAACCCCCGGTCGAGGGTGGTATCGTGGGCTATTTTGTCGTCGTGAGTCGAGCCATGTGCCACTGGCGACAGACGACTGGTTCGTTCGGCTAGGCACGTACGAGCTAGGTATGTAGTAGCCGTCGCCGTAGCTATTCGCGTATTTTGCACGAGTAGTGCCATACTTACATGCCCGAGATGCCTTAGTGCATGTATAATAAGGACCCAGGTAAATGCTCTTTGCATTGCATAGCGGTATGGATGTCTTGGTTTGAGACGCCTCTCCCATCTCACACGTTGTTTGTGCTATTCTGCTTCCTTTCCTTCCTCTCTCTCTTCTTCCTTTCTGGTAGGCATCTTTTTGTCTTTGTTACTTTTCCATGCTGGTCGCAGGTTGATTTCTTGCATTTCGGTTTCGCTTTCTCTCTATTCCATTCGTTTCTTGTACACTGTCGTTACTCTGCTTCGTTTTTTGACCATGTTGACCATGTTTTTCCCCACACTTTTAACCTTTGCCCTGGCACCGGCAGCTTTGGCAGCCAAACTCGAATTTCTAGTAAGTGATCTTCCACGTCGCAGCTGTCAATCCTGCTCATGAAACACATTCACGTGCGCCTTTGGCTGATCAGAGTTCTCGAAAAATAGGGTGTGGCTATTGCGGGAGGAGAATTTGGGTGTGAGATCGACGTAAGACTACCGTTTTAGACCAATGACACTCAGGACTTGAGACTAAGCCACCATGCAGGGGACATGTCCGCTCGGTTCTGCGCAGCTGGCTTTCAACGATGGCCCGGCTCAGATGAATCACTTCGTGAAGGAGGATGGGATGAACGTGCTGAGAATACGTGCGTACATACTGATCTTCAAGAAATATGCACATCGTTGCAGGGATAGGGGGAACTGACTGTTAAACAGCAACATCATGGCAATTCCTGGTAAACAACCAACTAGGCGGCGATATCGATAGCTCGCAGCTGGGACAATACGACCAACTGGTACAGGCATGTCTCGACACCGGCGCCCACTGCATGATCGATGTTCACAACTTCGCGCGATGGGATGGAGAGATCATAGGCCAAGGCGGCCCGACCGACGAGCAGTTCGCCAGCTTCTGGGGACAACTGGCAGGCAACTATGCCGCGAATGAGAAAATTATCTTTGAGCTCATGAACGAGCCTCACGATCTTGATGTCGGCAAGTGGGCGGATACGTGTCAGAAGGCGGTCACGGCTATTCGCGAGGCCGGGGCTACGTCCCAGATGATTCTGCTTCCCGGCACCGACTTCGACAGCGCGGCGTCGCTGGTCTCGAGCGGAAGTGCGGATGCGCTGATGGCTATCACGAACCCCGACAAGACCACCGACAACCTGCTGCTCGACATCCACAAGTACCTCGACGAGGACAACTCCGGCACCCATGCCGAATGCACCACCGACAACCTCGAGGCCTTCACCGCCGTGGCCGAATACCTGCGGAAGAAGGGCCGCAAGGGTTTTGTCAGTGAGACTGGGGCTTCCAGCGATGCTACTGTGAGTGAATGAAATTCCGCGAGACGGACATGTGGAAATAAATCCAAGGTCACTTGCAGCTAATGCAAAACATAGTGCCTAACGGCATTCTGCGCCCAAAACGAATTCATCAACAAGAACTCCGACGTCTTCGCGGGCCTAGTGGCGTGGAGCGCCGGCAGCTTCGACACATCATACATCCTCAGCCTGACACCATCGAACGAGAACGGAGGCCTCGTCGACAACGAACTGGCGAAGCAATGCGTCCTCGGACAATGGAAAGACGTCGACGTCGAGGTGCCCAGCAGCGGAGGTGCAACGACAACTGTAAAACACACATCATACCTCCCATCTACCTCAACTGCCACAGCCTCGGCGACATCGACCGAGACCGTAACATCACCCACGGCGAGCTCAGCAGCCACAGCCTCCTCAACGACGCTCCTCATCACCACCTCGCTGCTGTCAATGCCGACCGCGATCGTGACCGCGTCATTCAGCATGCCGACCTTCAGCGCTTCTAAGAACGGCACCGCATCCACCTTCACCTTCGTCACCAGTGCCAGTGCTGGTTCTGGATCCAGCAGCGCCGCAACCTCGTCCAAACTAAACATCAACACCTCGAACGTCCTGATCCTAACAGACGTATACCCCTCCAGCACGATGAGCACGCTAGCCATCGCGACAGGGACGCCGCCGCCGCGCTCCGCGCTCGACGGCCTGCTGACGGCCGACCCGGAGATGCCTGTGTTGCCGACGCAGACGGCAGGCCTGGAACCCGCGGAGGGATCGGGGGCGCCCGCTAGCACGACATCGCGGCCCGCAGCGGCTGGGGCTGGGGCGGTCGCGGTGGGAGGGTTGGCGCTTTGGGGGACGGTGGGTGTTGCGGTTGTGGCTTTGCTTGTTGGTATATAGTGCGAGTAGCTAGGGAATTGAAACGATTCGCAAGTGATATTGGGGCTTCGCTGATTTCGGGTTACGCTATGGGATTGTGACTAATCAGCTCTTGTTGCATAGGTATATTGCATAAGTAACGCTGGCTGAGATATCTCAAAGGTTACGACAACTCTGGCCACCTACCACGATGTAGGTCATGGCATTGGCAATCGAGTGGACGGGGAGCACCCTGGAAGTGACAGACGGAGCTGTGTATTTTGTCTGGTTGGTGTCATCAATGCCGCGACAACCGTCCTTCGCCTATCAAATCATTCGAAGCACTTATGTAATTAATTACAGGTTTGTGCGACTTGAACAAAAATCGTCATGAGACAAGCCGCGTCAGATGGTTTTGTGTGTTTGTATGATGAGAGATTGTTAAGTACCCCACATCTACTTAGCTATGGATGTCTATCATCCAACCCCAGATTTCGGTGCTTCTAGCGTCACATGAGACGATCGAACGAGATGAGAATCTCGAGCATTTCACCCAAGCTCTACTTCTCACTCGACAAGATATCTAAACAGTCGAAGCCGTCTATGCCGCGAAGGACTTGCCCAAGCCTGCCACGTTTATCGCCTGAAGATGTATACGTTCATGATACCCAATCAGATCAATTCGGAGGTAGCTCCGCGTAGGTAGCTGGGCGATCTGTACTCGATACTACAGTTGCAGATCCCGGCTTAGAGATCCGGGCTCGGGTCCGGGATAATCCCCATATAATCAAGGAGCGGTGTCACGTTTAGATGGGCTGGGCGTTGATGGGATTGGGCAATCGACTATGCATGGCCCAACTCAACGGTTCAGTTTGCTCAGCTATCTCCACATGGATACGGATTACATGTAAGTGGGCTGGCTACATGCAGGTTTCACGTTGTGGCAATTGCTTGCGTACTTACCTAGTGACAGCTCGACAGGTACAGACAACGACCTGACTGGATTTATGTAAGCATCTAACGGTGCTTATACCCGAGCCTCATTCGTCTGTTAGGCACACGATCAGGAATTGGCCCGCACCCACGCCAAGCAGGGAACATGACCGCATCTGTGATGTCATCACCGTAGCACAGGCTGACGATCGTTGTTTGCCATCGTATCGGAGAGTCCTATTTCCTATTCTACCAATGCGAAAGGCTGTCTTTCCCATGTCGTTCGGCGGCGTTGCCAGCAGCGCGTGACACGATCGAAGCTCTGCAAGTGGCACAATTCTCGGGTCCTGCGTGCGAGGAAATTGGCTTTGCTGCTGCAGGAATCTCCTGCAATACATGACCTTGGTAGGCCCCTTGATGGGCAGATAGGTACTCAAGCAGGAGGACAGACAAGGGCTTTGACATGAACGGCGCCCAGGTGCCGTAATTTCTTTCAAGGGCACGCACAGCCCCGCCTCGGACTTTTTCTTGCTTGGTGTATATCAAGGAACGTGTCACTCCGATTCACCATTCACTTCAGAGCTCAGGATCGTGAGGTGCGGCAAACATAGGTACCTCCTATAGAATATAAATATGACCCAGAACCACCCTGGGGATCCATCACCCGGCCTCTTTTGATAACGCTTGATATATTCTGTTACTGCCCTCGAGAATTCTGCTAAGCGAAGAAACCAATCACCGCATATCAGAGCTGGCTCATCCACAGCGAACATGTCGCAACCAATACTAAGAACCATCACCCGACGGTGCGGGCAGAACCTACGAGCCGTTTCGAAGGCCGCGTCAGCGACTCCAATTGCCCACCGCAGACTCCTGCACCCCTCGCCCTACATCGCCAAAGACGACAAGCCCGTGACGGCAGAATACGAAGCTCGACTTCGCAAGGCGCCCGTACCTCCCGCGCCCGAGGAGAACCCTGCCCACGGCCTCGGCCCCCCGTCCGGCTCCAGCATCGGCGACAAACCGTTGGCCGATTTCAATCTAGCGGGACGGGTCTTCATCGTGACCGGCGGCGCTCGGGGTCTGGGGCTCGCGTTGGCTGAAGCGCTTGTTGAGACGGGCGGGAAAGGTGAGTAGGAAGAAGGAACAAGTAAAGGGGGGGTGAGGATGGAGAAGCTGACAGAACACTGGTATAGTATATTGCTTCGACCGAGACGAAAAGCCAGACGCAGAGTGGGAGGAGGCGGCGAGGAGGGGGCGAGAGAAATGGGGCGGCGAACTGCACTACCGCCAGCAGGACGTCCAGGATTCAGATTCACTAGACAAGACGATTGCGGCGATTGCGGACAAGCATCAGCGGCTGGACGGCGTCATTGCCGCGGCGGGTGTGCAGCAGATTTGTCCTGCTAGTAAGCTCACAGAATACTTACCTACCATGGGGAGAAGTGGAACAGGCTAACGCGGGAATACGATAATTAGTGGAATACAGCCACGAGGATGTGTCGCGGATGATGGACATCAACTACACGGGCGTGATGATGACGGCCTCGTCGGCCGCGCGCCAGATGTTCAAGTACAAGTGCCACGGCAGCATGTGTTTTATCGCAAGCATGTCGGGGCAGGTGGCGAACAAGGGGCTGATATCTCCCGTAAGTTTCTGCCCGTTTGTCTTCTCGAAACGAGAAACGAAGCAAAAAAAAACGATACCTACCTACTTAGTGATGAACTGAGCTGGACTGAAGCGTAGCTAACCTTTTCTTCTTTCGCTTCCAGGTATACAACTCCTCCAAAGCGGCCGTCGTCCAGCTGGCGCGCAACCTCGCGATGGAATGGAGTCCCATCCGGAAAGACGGCACGGGCGGCATCCGCGTCAACTGCATCAGCCCGGGACACATCCTGACGCCGATGGTGCTTAAGAACTTCGAGGAAGTCCCCGGACTGCGGAAAAAGTGGGAGTCGGAGAATATGAGTATGTCTTTCCCATTCTATGAGCAGTTACCTTGCTTATCTTCCAGCTCTTGGGTCGTTGGATGTGATTGATAGCTAACTGCTTGCAGTGGGCCGGCTGGCGGAGACTACGGAGTTCAAGGGCGCGGCTCTCTTCCTGCTGAGCAACGCTAGCAGCTTCATGACGGGCAATAACCTCGTTATTGACGGTGGGCATACGTCGTGGTAATCAAGGGCTTGTGCCTAGAGAAAAGAGATCAGTTCTGTTCGTTGTTTGTACTGGAGTTTGGAGGTAGATCATTCGAGTGGGAGGTCACGATGCGGGATCTGGCGTTTCAGCTTTGTGATTCGGTTCTTCGTGGTACCACGGACTACGATAGTTTGGGTCAATTTGTTGCGAAACCCGGGGTCTGGGGTTTGGAGTTGAAGTATGGCTCAATGTGCCCCGAAGTTGGACATTTTCGCTGGCTCTTTTTGAAGAGCACAGATCATTTGCGATGCCATCGAGCTTGACTTCGGGGCGGTTCTGAGTTCTTCGGCGCGTCCGGTCTGCAATGTACGATATGTACCATAGAGAGCATTTGAAATTTACGGTGTTTTAAATTGAAGACTTGCGAAATGTGTTCACTCTTCAGATGCCGGCTCGTAAAATCTGGATAAGTCGAAGGTTGCGAGACTAATCATGAAGACCATTAACAGACGAGGTATCAAGGAAAGGTGAACTGTTAAGCCAAACCCCAGTGCGTTTGGTATAAAGTTGCTTTACCCCTACCACACGTAAATTCAGACGGAAGAAAGTGCAATGCAGTCTAGTCTAGTATGGAGTTGGCTCGCATAGGGAAACCATGCTCTCAGACTATTCCCACTGAACAAATGTTGTGAATACGAGCCAGCCGCGACACGTTGCATTTCTCATCAGTAATAGCAACGTCGTTTTAACCCAGAATTGGGTTCATTTGCCGGATGCTTATCAATCAATGTGCAACGTTCGCAACAAAAGGGCACAGTACCTACATGCAGCAACTTGGAACTCAGCTATGGCCACCCGAATAGATGAGATGAGTAAATAGGTGAAACTGGTTAGGTATATAACACACTGACATCGTACGCAGAAATCTTGCCATTGTAGGATGTGCGCTGGCATTATGTTGCATGTTGATTATGTGATACCGATAGGGCGAATGCACGATGAGCAGTAGTAGCGATTATAGAGTGTGTATGTATGTGCCTCTACTCAAGCAGAATGCCGGATTGCATGCTAAGCCTCATCATGTGTCCTTCTCACTAGTGCAACATATCATTATTCAAGAAGAATTTGCCAAGAAGGGGGACTTTCACAGATACTCAGGAGAACGCCAAGGCAAGCTTGAAATATCAAGAGGGGGTGCAGGATACCACGGATATTGGTGCAGGAAGTTGTTGTCTGATATATCATTTGGTCTATACCATGTATGATGGCTCGGACGCCGCGTCAGATACCATGGCCATAATTAAGATAGTAAGCAGTCTTCAAGAACGCTCTGACTTCGAGATCCGGGAGAGAGATAAAGCAAGGTACTTATCATTACAGTAATATTCCCCAAAGATGATCTCGTCTCAGATCGAATCCCACAGCGGGACAGCAAGTGAGGACAAGGACTGTGCACACACTTTGCATCTGCACAGCACAGCACAGCACCGGTCTTCGCAAGCGCCCTCCGAACCCGGGAGCCGCTGGGACGAAGCGCGGGACGGAGCGCTTCCAGGGGCTCGCCAGGGCTTGCCAGGTTTCGGCCAACCACGAGGTCAGCAACCATGTGTGATAGCATGTCGCACATAATGCCCCGCTCGAGGGCTCTTATCTATTGGCTGCGATATTGCGCCGATAAGAACGACTGACAGAACGGGCCAATGAGATCAGACATGGGGGGCAGGGGTTCTTTCTGTCTGAGACCTCAAACAGAAGGGTTGTTTCGTTTCAGCAGGGCCTACTCTTGATTGGCCAGTCTGCACTGACAGCCGGACTCGGCCCATGTCATCTGCCATGAGGATGGGTGCTTGACGGGCCATCAGGGCGGTTGCGCACCTGTTCACACGAGGGGACTGGGTTGATCATCTCTGCCATGCGAGATGGTGCGACCCGGCCCAGGCAACCAGCGCTTTGGGTTGGTCGTCGACGTGGTATTGTATGCTCGTCCTCCCGCCCCATCCCGTGCATTCCTGCAGGGGAAAGAAAAGCTCACTGTCGGGGTGTCGGGCTTCGGGGATGAGTGGTCAATTTGGCATATGCCCGCTGCACACTAAATTCGAGGACAAGAACATGATGGCAATGATGATAAATGATGATGATAAGACGCTACTTGGCTTATAAGTGTAAGTGACGAGGTGACCAGGGTAGGCGGCAGGTATTCTCTTATGACGTGAAGGAAGGCGTGACCTCAAATAAAGTGGTTGTTTCCAAAGGTTGTTTCATCCCATCCAAGTGCTGGCTGCGCCTACCTAACCAACCAACCTCAACCTGCATGCACTTCGGCTCTCACCTCTTTCCCATCCTGTCCACCAACTCCCGAGGTCATCCGTTTCCTGTCCTGTCTTCTCTTCCAAGAAAGACATATCGCAAAACAAATCGCAAGATACATTGTCTTATCGCTGCCGAAAGCCGCATCGAAATCGCTTCGCACTTCCTTGGTTTCTTGGCTGTCACTCGTCTGTCTGGATACTTTCTTGGGTCTGTGGTTTCGCCGCTCTATATTGCTACCGCCCCCGGCTCGCTGCTATCTCTGATCGAGTTGCAATACCGGGTTTCGATTGCCGACGTTGACTATATTTGCGCATTCAAAGATCGCATTCATCGCCCGCTTCCTGCATAAACAAGTGCTTGGGCCTGCTTGCCTTGCGCCGCGACGGGTTACCTCCAATATTCTACTTTGGGGCTCTACTGGAGGCATCAACGATCTCCTTCATCAAAACGCGACAACCCTGGATCGGACCACGTTTTTTATGACGTTTGATGAACGAAGTGGTCTAGACTTTGGATGGGCTTGGCTTGATTGAGTGTTTGGTCCAAAGTCGCCGCGACAACCAGTTGGTCGCTCGGTGTACGTGATCGCCAGCAAGGGCAGGCATCAACGGGCTCATTTTTGGGGCGGCACGATCTAGAGGAGCGATCAGACGCAAACTCGTTTATCGATGCCAGGTCATTGCAATATTACACATCCGATATTTCCAGGAGTCGAGCTTTTGTCGTCGCTTTATTGGGGGGCCACCTGCCTATCCCGTCATCTCACCACTGCCTGACACGTTCCGTGTTTCGGATGACAAGGGACCTTGATCTGCACTATTGAACCAAACTTCGGACTTCAGTCCGGCTGTCCAGCATCCAGTCAAGATCGCCGCCTTGAAAGTGAGGTCATTCGAATCCGTCGTCTCTGCTTTTACGCTGCACACCGTCCCAAGTGTCTTAGCCACTTCTGCCGGCACGATTATCAAGAAACACCAAAATCCCACGGACCTTCATACAACTATAGCCTCAATTACCACGATGAAACGACACCAGCGATCTCGAGGGCTCACGCTTCTGACCCAACTATTGATGATTGCCTCGACCGCTTCCGCCGTTTCGCTGCAAGACTTTCAGATCGTAACCGTATTTCAGATACCATCAATAAAATGTCTTCGCGCCTACAGCTCCCGGATAGATGGCTGCTCCCGCGGGGACTTCAAGGACGGAGCCCGGTGTTCGGAGAGCTGCGTCAACGGAGTCCTCCAAGAGCAGGCGAGCGTCGTAGAAGAATGTGGCAGATTCGAGGTCAACGCTAAGTCCTTGATTGGATTAGCATTGCTAGGCCAGCTGCTGGAGGCGCTATGCCCTGGATCTGGAGCTCAAACCACTACGGTATTCACAACCGTACAACCATCTACATCAACTAGTTCTTTAACACCCAGTCAGACACAAGAGACGACGACGATGATGACGTCGACAACGAGCACAAGCACGGAGGAAACCTCAACAACAACGACGACATCATCGACTTCGAGTAGTAGTAAGACTACTTCGGCGATAGCGACGTCAACGTCGACATCGACGACCGAGAGTAGCGAAAGTTCCACGACGACACAAAGTACGTCGAGAGAAAACGATACAACAACAACGTTTGCCAGCGCCACATCTACAGAAACGGAGGATGCTACAACAGCGACATCTACAAGTAGTGCGCCAAGTCCTACGCAAACAGAAGAAAACGATGACAATGGCGGAAACGATGATGAGAGCCCGCCAAACCAGGGGTCATCTGGAGGCGGCAGTCCCTTTGACGTCGCGTTTGGCGGTGGGTCTGAAAAGGCATTACACACGAATGGAGGCCTCCTCGCAGGTCTGACCGGAACACTGATTACGGCATATTTTATGGGATTATGACAATCACGACAATGATGAAGGCGGGGAAGGGAACGTGGAACGAAGGGGGAAAATCGATGCCCGAAAGAGGCCGTAATGTTTAAGCAAGGTCGGTGCTTGAAGGGTTCGAAGTGGAAAGTGTCTTTCTTGCGCCCATAGCAACGGAGTTTTGCTTTTCTTGTCTTTGGAAAATTTTGGATTACGGGAAACGATACCAGCCAGCATATATGTATTCTATCTTTGGGGAGGGGGGCAGGCAAACGAGGCCCGGCTGGTCATGAGCATGAAAACCTGGCTCCTTGGGTTATGGAGTCGTATTATGTATTTGTTAATGTATTGACATACCTGGAGTTGAAGAAGATACTTTGTACCCGTCATTGATAGTTTCTGTGCTGAGGTGGTCGTGAAAGCAAAACCTTAGCTACCGCTTGAGTAAATGATTACATTGTATAAAAGGCGCCTCAGGAAGACATCCTCGCGACGTGGATTATAACGGGTCTGTTAACGAAGGTCATGAAGCGAGTGATCACCAATGCGCAAACTATTGGAAATAGCATTTTAAATTGCTTCATTTATTTGAACCCATTGCATCGTTTCCCACACGGAAGGTGGTATTTGGCCATCATTTAGTGGTCATAGTCTGTTCCTTCTTATATACAAATTGTAGACTGATGGCTTTTCACACTCTTCATCTTTCATCCTCCATTACAAACCAAGAGGGTATGTGACCGCGACAGATTCGAGACGGTGATAACCCTTCCTCCATAGACCAATGACGCGTTCTTACGACTTTCTGTACTGTATTGTCTCGACGATATCTCGGACAACTTATATAACCCAACAAAACGCTCGCTGCTTGTGTTTTTTCAATATCAACACTTTCAAGGTGAGAAACAATAGAATCAAACTAAAAAAAAAAGTCACCCTCCCTCCCACTGCTTTTCCCTCTTCTTACTCGGCAGCCGTCTTCCGCCACAGATCATGCATCCCCATACACCCCGGCACAGACGCGAGCGCGCCCACCGCCATGTCCGACAGCAGGCCCTGCTCAAGACTCCAATGCACCGTGAGCGGAGTCCAGGCGGCGTTGCGGAGCAAGGAATTCCGCCAGGCGCCCGCCCATTCTTTCTCTTCCTTCTCGACGACAGCAACCGTCTTGCCACCGGCGAATTTCTCGGAGCGCGTCCTGCCGCCGCGCTTCGAAGACTCGTAGAACAGACGCACGAACTCGAGCATGACGTAGGACCCCCAGAAGCGCGCGCTCCAGACGCCGGCTTTCGCTTGTGTCTTGGGGGCCCACCCCAGAATGCCCTTGGAGGAGAGGTAGGTGCCGTTCTCGAGCGCTTGGAATATGGCGCATGCTGTCAGCTGGGACCAGGCGATGGCTGTTTCGAAATTATCTGTGGAGGTGGAGGAGCTGGTGGTTTGATTTAGGTCTGCTTCTTTTTTGCGCTGCAGCACGAGCTTCCGCGCCCAGAAGTACATGCTCAGCAAGCCCCAGAGGCGCGTGATGGTGCGGGCCTCGCTGGTCAGGCCGGCGAGGGCCTTGAGGCGCTTGGCGAGGTCGAGGACGAGCGCGACGCTCGTGGACGGCAGGGTCTTGGCATCGAAGACGAGGGTCGCGGAGGGCGGGAGGGCCGCGGCCAGCGCGATTAGGCGTGCTGCGCTGCGCTGCAGGGCTGGCTGCACTAGGGTTGTGAGGACCGCGGAGGACAGCCGCGACGTGTAGGACACGAACATCAGCACTGTGTCGACGCCTGACGGCGTCGAGAGGCACCGCTGCAGGTGCGCGAGGAAGGCGTCGATGTTGGAGGGCGTGGCGGATAGGAGCTCGCGCAGGGGGAGGGACGCGGGTTTCGGAAGCGGCAAGGGCGGTGATGAGTAGGGGACCGGGTCGCCGGTCGGCAGGTCGGTGGGCGCCGAGGTTGTCTCGGCCGACGACGACATGATGGATCTTCTTTTTTTCTAGTGTTGTTGTCTCTGAATTCGGGTATTTTTTGTGTTTTGTTTTTGTTGTCGTCGATGCTGCTGCTGTTGCTATTCTACAGCCTCCAATTCGATATGCAGGCACAAGCTAGATCGCGGCAATGGGGGAGGGACCCTCCTTGAAGCCGAGCTTGTGGAGGCGGGCTGTCGATCTCTCGGTGGGGAGCTACCTTGAAGTGTCGAGGTGTTGGCGTGTTCAATTGGGTTGGCGCACCTTTTGATAGATACCTCGGCCGGCTGGTAATTCGAGAGTTCTGTACGTATAGAGAGAGACGAGGTGTTTGAGGAGAAAGTGAATCTTTCAACAAAGGACGATGTGAGTGGGATATAGTAGACAGCAGTTCAGGGATGAATTGAGTTGGTCCTAAATTGGCAGGCACAAAGGGAATGGGAGATTGCTCGCTTTATGGGGTAATGTGGTAATGTCTAAGTAAGTACTATAGTTCAAGCTTACCCCAGTGTTTGCCGTAGCTTAGTTAGGTAGTCTTTTACTTCCTACCAACCGAGGAGCGAGCCGTCAAGTCAGTGCAGTGACAAGTCGAAGCGTGGTCGTGGTCGTTGGCTGGTTCCTGACTGGTTGGGTAAATTATCACATCGCTGATAGTACCTCGGCACAGCGGGCTCGGATAGCTGTTAAAGTGGGCGGCAACGTCACTCGCATTGTTTTGTACTTGCCTCGAGCCTATCCACCCTTATGCACTTACTCCCACTTTCCCCTGAGAAGAACTCAGGGCTCAAGTTAACCTATGAGGTAAGTAAGGTAGATACCTAGTAGGTTCTAGGTATTATATAAGTCCAGGATTTTTAGAGTCGAAGCCATGCTCAGCACAGGGAGCTTTTGATCTGGGGATTGCGTCAAATGGACCTTGTGTGCCCAGTATGGCTTGACTTGCCTAGGTACTTTGGTAGTCGAGGCTGTCTCCAACGGAGTCAGGAATTTTGACTCGGGCGAAACTTAAAACTTCGCCTACCGAGTGCACTTGTACACATTTACACCAACTGGCATGTTGAAGAAGGCTGTGAGTATACTATTGCGAAAGATTTACTCTTGCAAAAGATTAACAGGAGAAGTAACCTGGAATGGAGGGGAGGGCCTATTAAGGGAGGTACTTCTATAGGTCAATTCCTGCACAGGTCATCAATCCTGCGATTGTTCTTTGCAACTTTCCACATTGAGGGGCAGCGAATGGAGAATTACATGTGATGATTCGAATCCATTGATGCCAGTCACCTCCACAAAGTCCACCGCGGCTCTGGCTCTACTTGTGAGCAACAATAACTACTGTAGCATCGTCTGAACAGGCTCATGAATCTCTCAATCATATACATCGATATCGTTATTTTTGTTGACAAGCTACGATGGATGGAAAGCGATGTATTATCACAACATCTCGACGCAAAAGATCTCATCGTGAAATGAGTTGATTGGCAGTTTTATAAGTCCATGGTCTCTATTCAGATGAGGCTTGACTACCTAGGTAGGTAGTACCTACGGTAGGTTTGAGATCAAGTTAGGAAGCCACAAGTCATCGCGTATGGAAGGAGGATCCCTTACGGCTATTCCCAGGTCACCTTCTCCATCACCTTCGCAACTCATCTGAGGCAGATCAATATCATCAATCACCACCACATCTACCTAGGTAACAATGACGGAATCTTGTCAAGTGCTTTGCATCTCGTATTAGAGAAGCGCCGACGTCTTGCCAGCTGCCGCTTGGGTCGCCCTCTAATTGGTCATCAGAGAGCCCAATGTATCTGTATATTAACTGTGGCTGCAGCCCCGGGTGCCCGGCTACCAACATCACATCAGGGCTGGCAGATGAGTGTCCTACCTGGTATTTGTCACCATCTCATCTATCTACACACGACACAACGCGGAAACTATCATTGTCCAAACTCAGATGTGCTTAGAATGCTTCTAACCCGCTGGCACGTCCAGACAGAACCTTAGCCGGCATTCTCTCTTCCAGTGACTGGGTGTGGTCCTCGGGTTGATTTTGAGAAGCAAGCGACCGGGAGTTTTATGTCTCGACTATGTCTGCACGATAGCTCATAAAAATGTCTTACGCATCGGGTTTGACAAGCAAACCTCATATCTCCGGCCAAATTGATTACAGACAGCGAGCGCCATTTGTCCTTTCGGTTGTAATACCAAACTGATGGGATAAATGTCTTGTAGGCTGGGCCTAGAACAAGA
Organism: Astrocystis sublimbata; assembly: GCA_022453515.1. NCBI lineage: Eukaryota > Fungi > Ascomycota > Sordariomycetes > Xylariales > Xylariaceae > Astrocystis > Astrocystis sublimbata. The sequence goes on along the minus strand of JAJNNY010000013.1, from coordinate 787,342 downwards.
AGCAGCGTGCAATTGCGCTCTCGAGTTGAGCAAGGGAGATACACTCCTGCTTGTCTCACTTGCGCTCGTATGCAACCGGCGGGGCTGATGAGAATTGATGAGATATCATGACGGCGAAAAGCAAAGTGGCGGTGTTCAGCGACGAACCCGTCAAGTGAAGGTCCCAAACCCAGTTTTGCTTCCCAGCTACGGGGTAACACGGATCAACACCTGCTGGCATTCTGGAGATGGGGCCGGTTCCGGCTGCCTGACCCATCGGGTGCCGACCGCCAACATCCCAACGGCCAGGCACATGGCTATATGCATCGGTGTATACGGCCAAAAGAGCTGTACGGTATATGCCGTCTACCTTATTCGCAGCTCATCTCTATCTCAACCCAAACACTCAAACTTCCGTGCAACACAGTATACCAACTTAAGGACGAATGAATTGGGGTGAATTAAAAACAACACGACTCACACGGACTGGTGTATCGCCATGGAGATCCCGCAAGCCTATATGACAAAAGCTGAGCCTTCGGCACGAAAGTCTCGTGGCGGAGTGCCTCCCAGCCGTGATCTTGCCCTTGCACCCTCGTCACTAGTCACACAACATCTCCTCGAATTGTAATTCGTCGATCAGGCGACACCTCAGATTCTGGTTGCCAGGGAACCGAGCACAACCCTCAGTCGAGGTGGTCTGATATTGACATCCAGAAGGCTAGACATGCACAGCGAAAACAGCAAGGCCGAATGCACCTCAGTTATATACTTGACATCATCCTGCCGGCCTTGGTCACGCAACATGGGGCAACCCCTGAAGCTGCTTTTTCGCGTGCATATTATGCCTCCCGAGACGTAACCTACCATCCAGATTGGACGGTCTTGGCCTACAGGGCTTGACATCAGCTGGAGGTCGACTACTTCTTTCGCGAGCCTCATCAGTGACTTCGGATGAGCTACAGCATTGCCGCTGCGAGCCTACCACATGCGATGGCATTCATCGTGAACTAGGAGATGTAGCCTGCTGAGACACAAGCATCTAACGTTCTCTATTCATTGGCTTCTTTTCCTCCATGTATCACTAAATGTTTACCAACGGACCTGGGTTTGCCCTAGGCTCGTAACACATTCGTTCATCCCCCGCAGTTACGTCTTCATGTTGTAGGGTGCTTGGGAGGCTGGGTTGTTACCACCCATTATGCTGTGTTAATCAACATGATGTGTACGAGAGTCTGGCTGTTGCTTGCCCGACTGATGTCACCGTGTCCATTTTATATCGTTAACTCGTGGAACGATAAACATCGCCGAAGATAAAAGCCGGTATGATTGTCCCCAGACCCGGTTGACTGTCTCCCATTACTCCTATTCCTCTATCTCTCCCACCCTGGCGAGGTATTCCTTCAATGACTATTGAAATCATCAAGTGGCTCTTTCGTTAAGTTCGCTTGATATCCTCTCGCTACTCTTATCCCTCATAGTGGTCGTCGATGTGGAAACTCGCAGCCATGAAAGCTTCCATCTTCCTTCTGGCACTGGCTACGTCGGCCCTAGCTGGAGGAGATGATGGTTGGGATCCCAACTCTCCACCTTGGAGTTACACTCCTCCTGATGTCACCTCAACAGATTATGCGACGACCTATACCACGGTCACTACTTGCCCAGCTTACACGACTGTGACGAGTGGAGGCTCGTAAGTCATATACGCACGCATATATAATTCCTAGAAGCCTAACGTGTGATTTTTAGAACTTATGTCGACACGACTTGGACTACATCGACGGCGGTAGTGACAGAGTGCCCGGGTGGTTCGTGCGGAGGCGACGTTACCATTACCCTGCCAGATACCACCATCGGTACCACCACCCAGATCGAAGTCACTTACACCACGACATGTCCTATCACTGTACGTATCTATCAGAGTGTTTGACGTTTGTTCTGAATGACCAAGAAGAAATCCTCAACAAGCGAAGAAAACTGAAGTTTCAAGCTACGGTACCCCAGTGGACTGAAAACAATCCCTAACCCAACGTTTGCAGGAAACAACGACTGTTGGCGGTACAGTCTACACCTCAGTATACACAATCACCAGCGTCGAGGTCACATACGTCGACACGACCATCTACGCCACCGAGACCTTGCCTCCCGTCGTCGAGAGCACAGGAGAAGTAGTCTACACCACACAGACGTCTCTATGCCCAGTCACAGAGACGCAGACAATCGGAGGCGAGACCGTCGTCGTGACCTGGACATCGACCTCCACCATCGTCGCCGAGGTGCCCGTCACCGCCACGGCGTACACCTCCTACACCGTGACGCAGTACGTCTCGACCTCCGTCTTCGAGACCGTGACCTGTCCCGAAACAACATACGAGACCATCTCTGAGGGCAGCACCGTGTACATCACCGACACGGACACTCTCACCAACTACGTGACGACCATGTATACAGTTGTAGAGACTGTTCCCGTCATCTACACCAGCGAGGTGGGCGTGACGGTCACTTCGCAGGCGACGGAGACGGAGAGCGAGACGGAGACCACGGACTCCACCGTCTGGGTCACGCACAGCAGTACTGAAGTTGTCAGCTACTCTGATGGCGGCGGGCCGTCAACTTTCACGTACCCCGTGCCGCCCGCGAGCAGCTATTCCTACACTGACTCTCCTCCGACGGGCGACCCCACGGGCACCACTACCGTCCCGGCTGCGTTTGCGCCGAGGGCTACGCCTGTGGTGGCGCTTCTTTATGGGGTTGCGGGTATTTTTGCGTTGTTTTGAGTCAAGGCAGATCGAGTCGAGTTAAGTTTAAGCCCACTATGACTGACTCATGTCACTCATTGCCATGTTGTCTATTTAGATGATGCCAGGAATGAGCGAGGGAACATTAATATGAGGTGATTGGTACTTCTTCAGTTGAAATTCTTTTTTACCATAGTCTGAGATTAAAAAAGGAAAATGAGAGAAAAGTAAAAGTCGAAAACCTTGTTCGCTATCTTGTTGTTTTGTGCCTGCCGAAAACGCGACGTGTAAAATTTTAGTCGCAATCCATAAGCACACCTTAGATACATGGTATGATATAGGAATTGATATCCTTGTTCGCTGGACCGACTGACAGACAGATAGACGGTCATGTCACTCGCTCATCCAAGTTGCTGTCTACGTAGTAGGTACTTCAAGCTAGCTAGGACCTAAGGTAGGTACTCGTAATGTCGGAATATCCTCATCATGACCAGAAGAAAGAAACTATAGCACACCCCATGGGAAAAGCTGTTCATTTTTGCTGTGCTTGTTTGTTATGTCTAGGCTGTGACTCGCTACACCCACCTACTGTATAATTATCGTGTCGTAGCACGCACGTAGCAATCAGTCAGTAACTACTTCTTGTAGGTCACATTCTACCCCTACCCACCCACTCACTTGTTCCAACCGACAAGAACTAGTACCGGATTCATCCTGCACGCAATGATGGATGGATGAATGCGACTCACAGACTTCTCGATCACGATGTAAGTATTCCGATATTCAAGTATGTAGGTGTGATTTTCACTTTCATTACGTGTCTTCAGCCCAGACGTTGGATTCGTCAATGCGCCAGAGCCATAGAGTGTCGGAGTAGGCGAGACAGCGATGAGGGACGCATGAGGTCGGTGCATTAGATAGACAGACAGACATCATCACCAACATACATAGACCAACATCGTGATCAAGCAAGATCATGATCGTGTAGTATGAGTACAACAATATAGATTCAACAGAAGGGAGGGTCAAGGATCAAAACCCTCCTTGTTTCCATTTACTATCCCATTACCTAATCTACTCGATCTACTCGGTCAGTGCAGTACAGAATACTCGATTCCGATCCATTCCACTCGCTATTTCATCTCAGACCAGTCAAATCTACCAATCAATAGATTTCCGAACATATGCCCGAACAGCATGCTATAGCATAGCCCTTAGACGTCGTAGATGTAGGCAAAAGTATAGGCACGAAACACAGCACATCCGACAGTAACAGAGAAGTCAACGCCGATCATCAAGCAAGCAAGCAAACTAAGTATCTAGCCAGCTGAGCTACTAGAACTGATTATCATTATATACGCCGCCAATGATGTGATGATGCAATGTCGTTGCTGTTGTTGTTCCAGCTTCTTTTTGCGTTACAACATGATTCAGACAATCAAACAGTCAAACAAAACTCCCAAAATGCCCACACACAACCTTGAAACACCGCCTGCCTACCCACCCACCAGATGCCCGCCTGCCCGCATACAACACCGAATTTTATATAGAAACTCAATCACTCAAAGCCTGCAGCGCCTGCCCCAGCGAAACGACCTTCAGGCTTCGCCCCCTCTTGAGTCCGGCGCCCGCGCCCGCTTTATTGGCATTCATGACCGTAGGACTCAACTCATCGTGCCACTTCCGGAAAACACTCTTCATGTCTCGCGGAATACCCTCCAGCACGACCGTCGACACCGGCACGAACGGCCTGTCCTCCACGCTGGCGGCCAAGATGGCGTATTCCTGCGCGAAATCGAGCGCGTTATGGAAGCTAGCGTACTGCGCTTGTGCGCGCGATCCTACGACGATGTACAGCTCGAAGAAAGCGTCGATGACGTAGATGCTGGCCGGCGAGAGGTTGGACTGGGAGAATACGGAGAGCTCTGCGATCTATAGTAACAGATACGTTAGCGATGAGGCAATAACTAAAGAGAAAGAATTGGGGAATCCTGGAAATGGAAGAATGCTTACCTGTTGCTTAGAGGCAGCTTCCGACAGGAATAGTCGGCTGCTGTATTTGTCATAGTTCGGCTTCAGGCGCCAGTGGTCCGCAGAGCCAAACCTGCTAGCACCGCCAAAGAGGTCCCAGAAGCCAGCGGGCTCACTGCCCTCCTCAACCTCTTCCAATTCGCCCGTGAGCGCATAGTCCATTCCTATTAGACGTGCACAACTCACTTCGTTCACGCTGCTGCCCTTGCCTTTCCACAAGTAGCATTTCCCAGCCTGAGTGATGAGGTAGGGGAACCCGGAGCACATTGCTGATGACGTGAAGTCGACCTCATCGAATACGACATGGCCGTGGTGTCGGCGCCCGCAAAGCATGTGTGGAGCGAGTGAGTCGTACTTATTCCGTGAGCCGCGTTGGGTGACCACAATACCACCTAGAGCCTGCATGAATTCCGGGGTCTCTCGACCTTGTTGAATCTTGACTAGAGCGCCACCGAAGAACCGTGCCTCTCGGATTGCAAAGATACTTGCATCTTCGATAGCCGCTTTTGGTACTTCGTCCCCGGTCCAGAAGTACACATCCATCTTTTTCCAGCCGGCTTCGGTGGTGTAAGCATGGGTGCAGATGTACATTTCATGTTCAAATAGCGTGCGCTCATGATGCGCGGGAACAGGCTGCTTCTTGCCGTCGGCCGAGAATTGAAACAATTGGGCGCTTGATGTCTTAATCTTTGGCGCATTCGAGTATGGTCGTTGCATCAACAATTGAGCAGCATCAACATGATAGTCCCTGCGAGGGCGGTCTGTCCCGAAGAACTCTCGAAGCATCACAGATGTATCAGGGGGCTGACTGGTAGGGGACCGCAAAGGCGAGGCGGCGGCAGCAGCAGCAGGCGATTTGGGCGCTGGGGTTGGCAAGGACCGAGAGGCTCGTTCTGGCTCTTGCGGCAAGGGCCGTGGCGAGGATTCGGAAGATAGACTTGATCTTAGAACTGGGGGCTTTGGCAACGGTCTGGGTCCTGCAGGAGAAGCCTCCTTGTTCTCGGGATCAGCGAGGGTGACATTAGCTTCAATCTTTGGGGATTGTTGCTTCGGAGTCTGAGGTGACGCTGTAGGCAATGGTACCTTTGGCTTGTTCAACGACGGTGAACGAGTCTGAGGTTTCTGCTGTATGTCTTGTGTCGATGGTCTATCAAGGAAACCCCTTGATTTGGGAAGGATTTCGGGTGACCGCGATTGCTCGGGCTCGCTTTCCTTGCCCTTAGTAGATGCAGCAGGTACAAACTGCGAGAAACGGTTCAAGTTGAGTTTGCTAGGAGATGGAGTACTGGGTGATATTTGTTGTGGCTCGTCCGAGATTTTTCCTGTTATGGGCTGTTGCTCTTGGGCTGTAAAGGCCGCGACTTGTTCGTGAATACCACTGCCGGGCTTCGAACGATCTACAGCAGCACCAGACGACGCGGTCGTCGAATCGTTGGAGAGTTTAGGACCCCTCGTTAAATTGAGTGGCTTTGGGTGTGGCGAGATGTATGTTGCAGATCCCTTATTGAACGGATCGAAAGAGTTACTACGAGACGAAGGAGTTGTCGTCTCCGGTTGGGCCGTTGTGTCATCCACTCGGGGCCGTTTGGGCGATTCGGGTTTCGAATCACCCGAAGCAGTAGGTGGTGCAGAAGATTTCGTCGGTGCTTTTCTCTTGGGGCCGCGTGCGCGACTCTTAGTCATGTGTGTCAATTTGGGACCTGATCCGGCTTCATTGTCGTTGACCTCAGATTTGGAGCTCTTTGACGCTGCTTCAACGGAGTTGCTTCCAGGGGCAGGAGCAGCAGAAGGAGGCCCTCGAGCGAGCAAACCTGCAAGGGCAGGATTGAATCGGTTCGCCAGAGCACTTCCGCCAATTTTGCCTGGAACACGTGCTGGGCCATTCGTGTTCAGAGTTTGGTCTGAGTCGGTTGAGCCACTGGTTGGCCTGGAAAAAGAAGGAAGCTTTCTTACGGCTGACGGTTCCGTTGGTGTGCCTTGCCCTTCTGGTTTCGAGCTTGATGGGCTGATGATAGAGGCACGCTTCTCCAACGTACTGAAGCGGTCCAATCTCCCCGCAAGTCCCCCTGCTACAGAGTTCCGTTGAGGTGTTGCTATCGGCGTCCGCACGTCCGTCTCTGGCACGTCGGCAGTTGCCGGGCTTCGCTTAACGGTGCCAGAACGACCAAGCTCGGCCCGTTTAAGAAGACCTTCGGGAACTGGCTGGTCCGTTACCACGCTGTTCTTTCTCGCTACGCTGCGACCTTCCGATTGAGCTGCTTGAAACTGAGACTTTTTGGCGAGAATGGCGTCCTTGAACTCATCTACACGCTCTGTCTTTTGAGGCCCACCAGTAATGTTCAACGCCGCCTTGCTCCTAGTGATGTTATCCTTCAGTACATCGGGAGCCTTGTAATTCTGCGTTGTTGCCCTCCGAAGGTGTCCGAATACGTTCTTGAATTCTGGCTCCCCTGAACCGGTAGACGCAGTTGGTTCTGGCGCCCTGGGCTTTGGTTTTAAAGATGCTCGAAAATCTTTCTTCGGAGGTGTTTCAGGTTTGACTTTACTAGCAGCAGGCAATGCCGTTTTGATTTCGCCAACAGGCTCGGAGTGAGACTTGACTGGGCTTGTTGCCGCGGGTGGTTGTGGCTCGCTAGATTGCACACTCGCCACAGGAGCTTTGATACTGCTGACAGAGGGGGACGGGCTATGGAGACCAGCTCGTCCCACAGGAGTCGTATTTATGCCAGGCGGTCCGGACCTCATAAGCCCACCAATACTGACTTGATGGCGGTGCGACACAGCTGGGGATTTAGTGGGTTCCGTCCCAGGATTGCTGGACTTCTGTGCCTTCGCCTTTTGGATCTCCACCATCCACGCAGGTTGTTTGGGTGGTGGTTGAGAGGGTTTAGGCTTAGGGGATTCGGGCTTGTTCAGCGCCGAGTCGAGCCAGCTCGCTTTTGTAGGACTCCATCTACGAGGGTCCATGGTTTTCGAGGGGCTAACTGGAGGTGTGACCTTTCCAGTATCCTGGCTCTCGGGATCTGGAGAAACGGCAGTCTCAAGTTTGAGCGCGGCCTCGGTTCTGGATGCAGACCGGTCCTCCGCTTTGCTCTCTCCCGAGCTAGACCTTGACTGGTCGGCGGGTGCAAACCCGAGCACGCTTGTGGGCCGTACCTTGGGGGTGATGCTTGTCGAGCCCGAAGGATGGTAGCTACTACGGTTTGAGACGATAGAATCTCCACGCTGCAAGCCCGTTGGTGATGACACATTCCACCTTTTATTCACACTTTCAGAGCGCTTCATCATAGCACTTTGGACAAATCCTCCCATGCCTTTCGTGGGTGATACAGGCCTGTCCGTCCTCGTGGGGGACGTTCGACCAAGGGCAGGGGACAAGGGACCCAGTGTGTCCTTGGCTGCGTCGATATCTGCTCGATTGTTGTTGGAAGGTGGATCAAGTCTCTGAGCGCTGGATAGGTTGGTGGGTGAAGTAACGGTGCCTCGGGGTGCCACCGACTCCAGCGTAGAGTTGTCGCCGTTCCGGAAGGATTCACCTGACGTGCTGCGCGACATGCCAGGGAGCTGAGTTCGAAGGGAAGGCATATCTACAGTTTGCGCATCCTCCACCTGGGTTTTCCTATAAGCGGCGGAATCAGCGCCTCTGTCGGCGGTCTGTCGGAACCAGGAAGGGTCCTTGGAAGACAAAGCAGAAGCGATCTGCTCTCTTGAGGGTGTGTGTTCGGCAGCTGTGTCTGGTTCGGGGGTATGGTTGGAAGAGCGTGTCGCATTCTCGGCTGCAAAGACGGAGAGTGGGCGACTTCTTGACCGCTCCGAGGCCTGTGAGTTGGGCCGTCTCTGCCACGAAAGACCGCGGACAGTCGACCCGTTTCTTGTAGGAGATGGTGGGTGACTCGGTTTGATCTCGGATTCGAGGGGCGACTCGTTCTCCTTGGCTGGGGAAGTCGATATGCGGGCAACGTCCGTCATGTTGTCCTCCCCAGCAGCAGGCGCCGACTGCGATTGGGAGCTCGAGGGTGGGTAGAGAACAGGGGAGGCGAGCGAGCCGAGACGTTCGGGACGATTGCCGTCGTTGAATTGGGGGGGCGGTGGGGTGTTCGCGGGAGACGATTTCTGGGGTGATATGGACCTGGCGCGCTCTGAAACAAAGTCAATTGTCAGCAATCGAGGCGCGGAAATCACCAGGGTAACATAACGCCGATGGTATCACCAGAAGCACAAGCAATCAAAACAGGGCGCACGAGGTGTTGTACATAATAGCATGACTAGCATGCAGGCACAAACCCCATCTAGCGCATCGAGACGGCGGGTATGGTGCTTTTAGGTGCACGACAGGCCGAGAGCCAATATCGCCAGTCTAAGCATGCCAACAAGCAAAGACTGACGCGGCTCATCGTATAGAGCGAGAGCGGCGTCGTCGAGGTGCAGCGTGGCGTCTGTACTACAGACGAAGAGAATAAGGAGAGGTGTTCTTACCTCGGCGCCGGGCTTGCCGCTCCTCGCGGTCTCGCAGGATCTTCTCCTCTAGCTCTCTCGACCGTGCTTCATCCTCCTCGACTCGGCGTTCCCCCAGCTCCTTAACCTGGGACAGAAAGCGGGATACGTCCTCAGACATCGGGACGAGGGTAGCGGCAGCGACAGCGACAGCGACAGCGGTGTCGGCAGATAAACTCTTGGGTTTTGCTTAGGGAATTGCGGGAAGCAGGCGCATCGCAGGCGGGGACGGGAAGCGCATACAAAGCTGAAGGCGGAGCCGGGCAGCCTGGTACTGCTATGGTATGGTTAGGTATGTATGGATACCGAATTTGTTGAAATATGGCTGCAAGAGGCACTGAGCAGTGAGTGTGTAAATGTGCCGTGAGGCGTGAGGTTTGATCAGCCAGCCCAATGGACGAATAGGGCTGGTGTAGTACTTGGGTACCTAGGTGCGTATGTGCGGCCTCGGTCGGCGGGAGTTGTTGTGGTTGTTGTTTTTGTTGATGCGGTAACTGCCAAGTTTACGTGCGAGATGCAGGAGATGCAGGCATTGGGCGTGTTGCTAAGTTGTTAGACCGCTGCTAAAAAGTAGTCTCGAAAAGCAAAAGTCGAAAACGAGGAAGCTGAAAGCTCCAAGGTCAGTTGTTGAATCGGAATGGCCACTGTGACTGGTCCAAACCTGCGTGCCTGCATAACAGGGCGACTCCCCTTAGAAGGCTTAGCTCCGACCCCAGTACTGTGCGCATTTTTTAGCTCACAGGGCAAGACAGGTACCCGAGGTACCTACGGTGCCCTGGTCTGTGCCCTACCGTCGGCCCCCTGAACCGCCTGGGCAAACTCTCCCCAACACAACTCCAAGGTACGTCACAGGTCCATACCTACATGATCCTTTTCTTTCCTTAGCTAAATGCTCCATCTCCTACAGGTACTAACTCGGTCTCACTCAACTTTAACTCGAATTGCGCGGTTTTAACATCTCAAAAACCCAACAACTCAACTACCTAGCCACTCGGTTCGACTCGACCTTCAACACCTCGAATACACAACTACCCAGGCGAAGTGGAGCGAAAAATAGATAAGACGGTCTTGAGTGCCTCTAACACTATTAACTTCGAAATAAAGCATCGTTAATTCTTTCTAGAATTACTACTGTTTATTACTTGATTATAGACAAGTCATTTTAAAATAGTTTCTTCGTTATATAATAGTTATTATATAATTAAACGGAACATTACTTATGAATAAGATGTTGCTTTTATTTATCTTTTATACTATATGACAGGTATTGAGATAGAGTCTGATCTTATTTTCACACCACCTTGCCAGGCTCGGTTCTGGCCCTACTACCGGCTTCTTTGCTAGGCTCGGTAACCGACTCGGCGGCGGTCTTTGCTTCTAGCTCTACAACTAGCGCTGCTGCTAAATCCTCTGCTGGCTCGTCCATAGCCGACAACTTGATTTGGTTCAACGACTTGAATTGTCTTACAAGTTGTTATGGATGCTAGCAGTTGCAGGATCTCCAGTGACGTGATTGAAAACATCGTTCCTTCCTCCATCTCCAGCTTCTGTCGTACAACTAAATACTTAGTACCTAGCATCACCCGCTTGCGTCGTATCTCTGTCTCCACCACGATTGGTAAAAAACTATGGCAGGCGTAATTACCCAAGGCCAAAGAAAGATGAAGAGGCGTGCTCCGGGCTTAGGCCCCGATGTAGGAGGGTTACCAGTAACGATGATTGCGTAGAAGTAATTTATTAGTGAAAGTAGAATATTTTCTACCCAAAGATGGAAAATTTCCTTCGGACATTCCGGCGTCTGCAGCCTCTCGTAGGATGTTTGCTGCCTGTTGAAGTAAAGGATAAAAAGGACAGCTGTCGATAATTAATAAGAATCTAGCAGAACAACTTGGAGAAAAAGGGAGAGAGAGAGAGAGACTTACCAATTGTTTCGTCGTCTTCCTGATTTTGGGGAATGCCTCCATTTATGTAGTATAATGTAATACTGAGTACAAGGCTGAGCGTGCAAATGACTCGAGCCCCAGCTGTTCTTGGCGTCATAGGCAAAGAGTAAAAGGTACTCATGGCGCATAGAAGAGCAGTCGCCTTGGAGATCGGCAGCTTGCTTGGAAGGAAGGCGATGGGTAGACTCGCTGCCAGGGACATGATGTGACGTAATATGAAAGACATGGTGTTAGGTAAGGTCGTGGTAGTTGTTGCTTCGTCGCTTCCCTCAGCAGAGCTGATAACGGGGCGTATGATACTAGACATATTAGGAGTGTGTGTAGATGATTGGAACAAGTGTTTTCACTGCTTGGCAAACCACACTAGGGTCCCGGATCATTCCAATATTTATATATGCTGTATGGTGAAGCAGAGTGGACACGGTAGTAGACTCATACGAGGAGGGGTCGAGTTAAGCTTCCGAGATGCAGGCTGAGTCACTGCAGCTGCCATGCCACACACGTGGCCCAGGCTGGCTACTATTCCAAACAAATACGAGAGCTTGTTCCAGAAGACAGAAGACTGGAGTATAGACTTGGGCATGGCTGGGAACAGCTGTGCGAATTTCCCGAAATTCCAGTCCCCGATCCGCCACTCCCGCGGACGAACAACACAGCAGGATCATCAAATACAGCTTTAAAAGAAAGATTATGGAGTACTTCCCACACCGACGAGCAGTCTCGCACTCATTCAGTCCTCGTCAGTGCTCCAATCAACAGGTATTCGCCTGGGAGTCGGTTTCCGTCTGACCCGTACCATATCGTCCCATATAGTTAGCAGCCAGTCGGTTTCGAATCCAGTGGTCTCAGGTGTCTGGGCCTTAATCAAACCAACTCGCTGTTTGTCCCAAAATATAACTCCAAGCACGCACCACCTCGCCAGCTTTTTTTTTTTGCGTTCATCCTGTCTTCCACTGATGATTCTGGGCGGCGTGTTTGGATCAAGTCAACGCCCCAGCGACAACAGCTAAGACCTCCCATTGCGTCGACCCATCCATAGGGGGGATCTGAGGCTGTGTAGCCTGCGATTAGAGCTGGTAATTCCTGTTCATATACATAGAGCTCTTCCCTTTCTTTGATAGCCTTTGCCTCTTGGATTGCCCTTTGGATTTCATGACGCGTAAGGAAAGTGGGCGGCGCGGAAGGATCGACTTCTGCCCGCGCCGGAAACAAATGGCTTCCTTGAAGCCAGTTGAGGGAGGACCCGTAATACTGGCTGTTATTTGTTACGTCTCGTCTGAACCCAGCTCGGAGCCGACCTTCTAGATCCGGGTCCTGCTGCGTCTTAGATACGAAAACACGCCGGAGGAGCGCGATGTCTTGTAGGTAAGAGAGAACAGAGGTATTAGTGCTACGTCTTGGAACCCCGTAAGCAAACTTGTTTATGAAATTGTTGATTTCGTATATCTGGTCCAGCTCCCACGCGCGGAAAAGGGCGAAGAAGTCACGACGCACTGTTTCCAGCCGTGGAGATGCAGAATCATGGGCCGAGTGGATGTTCATCAAAACCTGATGACGAACAAGTGCCTGTGAAATGCGGTGGCGCTCATGTGAGGTAATTGGATAACAGGCGGTAGGCACTTCTTGTTGGAATAATAACAGCTTGGCATATGCAAACCAGTTAACAAAGAACTGAGTTGTCCGATTGAATTGGATCATCTTAACAACAAGCTCGGTTGAGATTCCCCTGGCGGCCAACGTGACAGGTGGAAGGCCGGCATATAATTGAATGGCCCGCTCGGCCTCGACCCAATAGTCGGCTGAATGCCGATCCAGGTTGCTACCCTGACCAATCTGAGCAAGAGCGAGAGCATCTCGGATTCCAGGTCCAATATCTGCCGCAAGTAGCGCCAGGAGGATGGTTCCCTTTGCAGCCAGGAATCCATGGTAGAGGATAGGTGAGGCATGAATTACAGCGTTGAGGTCGTCTAGAGAGTGGCAATGCGAAAGTAGTGGCGCAACCAGATCGGCAGGTATGGATTCAATGAGAGAGATTGCGGGGTTGGTTTCGGAACGTCGCTCATACCTAAGATTGTCTTCGTACAGCAATATCATTTGCGCTTCAGGGTATTGGTGATCTGAAAGGAAAGCAGTAGTGGTAGGTACTTACACCTAGCTCGTGGTACAGTGCGGGACACTAATCAAGAGAAGGTTTCAACTGGAACTCGCCGAGCCTGCCTTGGCCCTACCCGGTACGGTGGCTCCTCCTTAGTGTACAGTAGGGCAGGTAGACGCTGTGGGCCCAAGGAAATACCGATAATGGGTTTTTATTGCTTTTAATGCTGACCGAGGTGTGCCAACTGTCAGATTTCTACTGTCTGTGCCGAATCCACAAGACTTCCAAGGTTGCATCGCCCTTCGAATTGGAAATGTTTTTATCTACGGTCCACACGTGCTAATTACCATTTCAATCCAATATCGGAGCAAGTCAGCTCAAGTAGAAGCTGCGAATTGGCTCTTGGTTCACGAGACTGAGACTACTATTCGGAGGTATTTGTGGATACGTACGTATCCCGCCCATAGCGTGGACAGGGTGTGTAACCAGCTCGGGACGTTGTTAAAATGGCTCGCCTAGGAAACAATGCCTGCTGGATCTATGCCGAAAGTGATTGTAATGCGTCATTGTGGTTCTGGAGTCTGAGCGTGCTGCGTTTGCTCACTGCTCAGCTCAGGCTCTTTCGAGAGTATGTGGCCTCGGAGTACAGTAAATTCTCGTGATATAAACAAATAGTTCTTAAGACGAATTCCGAAACGGTTTGGCTAATGTAAACAAACAAAAACTCCCCTAGCCCCTCAAGCTCAAGGTTCTCTTGTAAGTCTCACGTAATATTCTCATATTCGTATGGATACCATGTCCGTACTCAACATGAACTGTACAACAGGCCCGTTTACACGACTTGCAAAGTTGTAATACAGCTGGAACTCATTCTTCATCGTCCTGCCTTGCGCACCTCCGACAGTGTCTTCGCCCACATTGCCATATACTGGATCCAGCCGCCTCATGTCAACCTGCCAGATCAAGCGGGCTAGAATGTAAGACATCATCTCTTAGTAGGCCATGTGTTTGCCCATGCAGCTAGCTCGTCTGGCCCCGAACGGCGTCTGTTCCTGTTCGCCTGCGGTTGGGACTGCATCCGCCGCTCCGGCTTTCATGCCAACGGCTCGGGGAGGCGCTATGGGTTCCGATACAAGCTATGGTGCGTAAATCTTGCAATATAATGAGCACAGCCACACTCAGGGTTCTCCAGAAGCAGAGTGCCACTGGAACATGCTTTCTAAGAAGCACAGACCCAGAAGTTTATTTTATTGTATCGTGGTCCTAACTAATAATCTCATTCCGACTTCAACACGATGGAGCGCAGCTGTTTTGCCCCTCATCTGGTCTTTGATCTGCCTAGCATTTTGCCGAGTCTCCCCTACCTCCTGGGCCTTGCCTCTGAGTCTGTAATCGACCATGCGTGCGGTGATTTTGCTGAGAGAGACTTGGCCATCTAGCGACCTTGGTTGGAAGACATAGTGTTTTTGGGCAACTAGTATTTTCCGCCTGCCGCTCCTGGGTAGCAGCAGTGCGTAACAGTGCAGTTGGTCGATCAATACTACCCTGAAGCGAACCGTCGTCGGCCAATCTATGTCACCAGGTATGCAACCTTGAAACTAATGACAATCCAATGTCGAGTTGCTAAGTCTTGAACTCTTAACTCTATTGGTGCAAACAACAATCATAAAATCAGGTACCGAGAGGAGCTCTGGATTACGTCAGCTGAGTCCCCGCGTGGGTTTCGATGGTAAACGCCTATTATGAGTAAGGATGTATGTAAGATGAGAGTGGGCAGTCGTAATTATATAGTTCCCTTCCATTAGTGCAGCGTTACATTCGGGTGCCCGATGGTTGGGTCACATTGACATCGATGGAGTCCAACGTACTGCTTACATAATCCTAACTTGTTGGCTTCTTCGATATGCATCGAAAGTTCCGGGGCGGGGAGTTCTCTATAATTATAAATAGGTACTTAAGTATTGAATTTTAGATCCGTGTTAGGGCATAAAAATATGAAACTATTGCTAGAATAAGTGATTGGTTTCATTCAACAACCTAATGCGATTGCCAACGATTCAGGAAACTGGATACCGTACTACCATTCAGGATAAGAGTTGAAATTGGAGACTATGCCTCAAACCTGGCTCGTAACCGGTTGTTCCAGCGGCTTCGGCGAGCTCTTCGTGCGCCAACTCCGCGAAGCAGGCGACAATATCATCGCGACAGGCCGCAACTCCGAGACCAAGCTCGCCCATCTGAAGGATACCGGCGCCGCGATCCTAGAGCTCGATGTTGCGGCCCCAGCCTCAGAGATCGAGGCAAAGATGGCCGAGGCCTGGAATATGTATCCGGGCGGCATCGATGTTGTTGTCAATAATGCCGGTTATATCCTCAGCGGTGCCGTTGAAGAGTTGACGTAAGACGAACTACCTTGAGACTCCGATAGTGACTGGAACTAACAAGATCTATGTTCAAGATCCCAAGAGCTCGAAGATGTCATGAGAACAAACTTCCACGGTCCTATGAACATCACTAGATCGCTGCTGCCCAGACTCCGGGCCAAGGGAAAGGGCACACTCTTATACATGAGTTCTCAAGCTGGTTGGTATGCCGATCCTGGTGCATCCGGGTATTGCGCGAGCAAGTGTGCACTTGAAGGTACGTTTAATCATCTATTTTCATGTCGGCTCTGAAACTCCAAATACTAGCAAAGCTTTCGAAGTTAGACAATACGACATATGCATGATACTAAAACCCGGGGTTTGACATCTAGGTGCAGCCGAATGTCTCGCTAAAGAGCTAGAAATGTTTGCTCCAGGCATCAAAGTCCTCATTGTCGAGCCTGGGTACTTCGGCACCCGCGTTTTTGCTAAGATCAACCACGTGCCGCCTCGCGTGCCCGACTACGCTGGTTTCAATGCAACCGTACGCGACGTCGAGAGTGGTCTAGTGGGCAATGAGCCCGGAGACGCGGAGAAGGCCGTTCGGGTCATAGTTGACCTGGTCAAGGGAACAGGCGTGGCTGCGGGCAAAGAAATCCCGCTTCGGGTACCTTTGGGTAGCGACGGCTGGGGAAGGATCAGGGCCAAGTGTGAGGATATGATCAAGATCTGCGATGCGTGGGAAGAGGTGGCTAAGAGTACAGATGTTGTTCAGCCATGATCCAGTCACTAGGTACATAGGTAGTCACCGAATAATATGTGTTTTTCATAATGTTCACGTCTAGAAATTCTTGTCAGAAAAAATGAATGCATCAACATTCCGATAGCCCCAAATTCCTCAAGTCAGAAACTCGGTTATTGAATAGATAAAGCGTGCATCTCTTACTACTTGTCACCGTCTATTCCGCAACCAAGCGTCAGTTCCCGAGTCACCATAGTTAGGATATCATCCACGAATGTCTTTTCGTAGAAGCTCGTGTTATAGCAAACCCCAAGACGAAGCGACTGGTTCCAACTCCAGACGTGAAACTGCACGTTCCTAGTCAACATCTCAGTGCCCACCCAGAAATCCAAAACCTTCACTTTTGCGTCGTTAACCGTACCACCGTCGCTGCTTTCCACCTCATATTCCCGCTGTATCGAAGATTCCATCTTACCGAGACTGCTCAGGTCCGGCGTCTGGACCGGAGGAAGGCCCTCAGGGACAGGCGCGTTGAATAGTGTAGTCGTTCGCTGCACGTATGGCTCTACGAGATCTAACATCCCTATCGCGTCCCCATATTGATGCTCAGCATTTCCAGGGGGCTTCCAGAAATCCAGGAGATCTCGAGCATAGACGATGGCAAGATCCCTCGCTATGTCTTCAAAGCTCTTCTCGAACACCGAATCCACGCAAACTGGCAGGCCTGAGAAATACAGACCGACGACCTTTGACACTTCCTTTGTCTCCGATGTGGCCGTATCCTCAAGCGCGCGCCGCAAATCAACGGGAACGAACGCGGCGTAAGACTTGCACAGTGGATGCTGCGGGAAGCGGGCGGTGACTCGCACGATGGCCGCGTGCACGGCGCTCGTCACCTTGATGCCCTTTTCGCGGCAGGCCGCTGCAATAGAAGCAGTATGTTCAGCGCTGAGCTGGGTATAACATCGTTCGCTGGGACCGGGGACCGCAGAAGTAGATTCTCGTGTGGGCAAGCCGATACTTGGCACCCCGCGCAAGAATATCCCGAGCAACTCGTCGGCGGCAGCTGCCAGGATCGGATCTCCCTGGTGAGATGTCGATCGTATATACGACGACTGCGCTCGCGCTAAGTCCTCAAGGCTCTGTGATAGTCCAGGGTCAAGCGTCGCTTCCCCGGAGAGCAAGCCTTCCAATGGTGCATCCACTTTGAGTGCCATTGATCTTGCGAGAACAGTCATGAATTCATGGCCTAGCTTCGCCATGCCGACACCGTCGATGCGCCAGTGCGATGATCGGATGACAAGCTCAGACGAGATGGGAAGCCAGTAGCAGGTCGCCGTCGGAGTGGAGTATAGACATGAGAACAACTGGTTTGCGTCGACATAATCGCGACACACGATGAAGGTGTCGTTGGCCCAATTTTCAATGTCAACAGGTTCTGAGAACAGAGATGCCCGTTTGGAGTTGCTCTCTGGGTCGGACTCTTGTATCACGGCTCCTAAAGCCGGGTGTCGGAAGCGCAAGATCTGCCACGCACGACGAAGCTGCGAAATAGGATCAGTGACTGAGGATAGGAAGCCAAGGCGCAATGCGAAGTGAATGGTCCAGTGTTCGCGATTCAGAGACTTTCCAGTCTCAGACAGTGACTCAAAGAACAATTCCAGATTGCTGAGGGGGCGGCGGAGAGAATTATGGCTAATGGCAGCCGTAGGAGAGACAATAGACATGTTCGTTCGCCCTTGAATGATTCTCACTCCAGTATTGAATATTGACTCTCTCCTTGAGCCCACCAGTGAGACTTATCATCAGCTTCAGCCGGAACTCGAAAATGCGAAGCTCTACGCGCAGCTCCTGGTGAGTAAAAAAACAGTCTTATATGCAGGGAGAGATTGATGCGGCATCATTCCCCACGCGACCAACATGGAGAGACATGCAAGGTTATAGCCCCAACACTATCATGTCT
This sequence comes from Astrocystis sublimbata, assembly GCA_022453515.1. Lineage (NCBI taxonomy): Eukaryota > Fungi > Ascomycota > Sordariomycetes > Xylariales > Xylariaceae > Astrocystis > Astrocystis sublimbata. Next base: position 768,994 of record JAJNNY010000013.1, on the reverse strand, counting down.
CTTGAAGATCGTAATGATCCTTCCGTAACGGGCGCCAATACTGACCCCCAGTTACCCCAGTTAAGGGAAACATATTGCACCAAACTGCATTACACCAACGCGCCTCATACCAAAACGGCATGACGACAATATTTGATGACATAAACCTAGGAAACACTCACAGTTTTGATGACTGCATGGCCAAGGATGGTACAAATAGCTAACCCGTGCCTCAACAAGGTCAAATAGAAGATCATATGCTAACTCGAGAGCTTGGCCTTGCTAGCTGTGCCATAGAATGAGGGCCGCTTACTCAGACTCTCGTCTCCTCATCCCAGTACTCTTCTATATTGACTCCCATTGATTACAAAAAACTGATAGTATCGTTTGATTTCTATCGATACGTGACCCGGTAGGCATAACATGATGCCTAGACGTGTGACTTGCAGTCAGCACCAGTGGCTACTAGAAGAGAAGCGGGCACATTCCTGGGCACCTCACGGTATGGTCTTAGTAGGAGCAAATACGCGAGCCAGTTTGATAGCGACCTCCCAATTCATTATCTGCTCAATATAGAAACAATCTTGCTTTGGCATCCTCCACAACCCATGCAATCCCTTCATTCAGATTGACCCCTGTCATAGCGCTGCAGCGCAGGATATGCCACTGATGGGAGCGGATGGCCTTGAGCTGCAGGCCCTGCAGGATCTCCGCCTCGCTCATGCATCCCTGGACGTCGGTCTTGTTGGCGAAGATGAGGAGACTGGCGCCCGAAAGCCGCTTCGTGAATGTAAGTGTCAGCAATGGCGAATCGAAATGAAAGAGATATTGATTGTGTAGAGTGGGTGAGATGGGCTCTAACTAACCTCTTCCTGCAATAGCCCGTGCAACTCTTCGCGGCAGTCGTCGATGCGCAAGCGATCTGTCGCGTCGACAACCCAGATAAGGGCGTCTGTCTTCTCGAAATAGTTACGCCAGTACGAGCGCAGCGTCTTCTGACCGCCCACGTCCCCTGTCGTTTTCGTCAGCATCAGCGATAATGGTCTGACTCGTGTCTGTATTGGTATCAATGCTACATTTGTGCACTCACAGATATTCAGCTTATACCTGGGAAAGACTTGTCAGCTTGCGATTCAGTGTCATTGTAGCGACGGAAGAAGGCCATATTTGATTGGAGGACCAATAGAGAGGCGCCCACCCTTCGTAATCAATCGTCTTGATAATGAATCCCAGCGTCGGACTGACGGTGTTAATATCCTCGTTCATGATCTTTTTGACAATCGTCGTCTTCCCCGCATTATCGAGGCCCCTAGCGTCAACACTTCATTAGTCCATTTTAGTCGATTTAGAGTGATCATCGCAAGATTGCCGAAATGTGAGGCCGTACAGCATCAGGATGCGCATCTCCTTGTCCTTCAACCGCGCCTTGCGTAAAATCGACAGCATCTTTGCTTTTCAAAAGCCAGCGCGTTTATTCAATTGGCGTTTCTGAAGATCACATGCGTTCTGTGCCCATCTCAGTGTCTTACTGGCCGTAAACGAGGAATGAGGCGGGCGAGTCGTCTTTTGCGGAATATGTTGCAAAGGGTACAATTGCTTGCTGCCTAGGTCGATGCTTCTTTCACGTGATGACAGGCAGCATCTATGGAAGCGTGCCCATCCCCATTCACACTCATGCATCATCAACGCATGGAAATTGAACACAGACTTAGGCATTCAAAAGAATCATTATAAAAACATTGTCTAAAACATAATGTCTTGCTCAAAAGTAAGTATACACTATAAGAATACTGGTCTAATCAATACAGTCTAGCAATTTAATCCTTCTACGACTTATGCGTGCGCACTCTCCGCCTCCGCCTCCGCCTCCGCAGTATCATCACCCTGACTCAAGTGTGCAGTCTTCTTCGCCTTTCGCTCGAGGCGATGCCATCGCTTGTGCGCCCGCCTCATCATCTTCTTGAAGCTCGCAAGATGAAATGCCATGAAGTCATCGGGCTCCAGGTTTTCTGCGAATTCACATACATGCACCTTGCCAGCCGCTAGCTCCAGCAATCGCTGCTCGTATGGACCGAGGTTCTCCTCCACCAATGTCTTGACGGGCGGCGCCGTTCCCTCCGGTCCGACGTACTCCCACACCCATCGTTCCGAGGGGTTTTGGCTGAGCATCTGCAAGCTGCTTGCTGGGACTGTCGCTTCGTCTGCTGCATTTTCTGCGTTGCTTGCATTTGCCTCATTTGAATCGTTCGCTGCTGCACTACTTTCTGCGTGCTCTTGTGGAGGAGCTGTAGCGGCGGGTTCGTTTTCGGGGCTTACTGGTCCCCATACTGATGCGCGAGACACCGGATCATGGAATTGTTCATTGACACGCCGAGGTCGCCAGTACTACCATGATGCAAGTTAGCGATGTGATCAGTAAAAACCCGGGATTTTATAAACTCTGGATGACATGCAGTTCCGAGACACTCACCTTGAGGAGCGATGGACACTGCCAGACACCAGAATCGTTGACCCCGAGGCCCTGACAAGCCAGGCGCACCCTGACACTGGGATGGATGCGCTCGTTGGTATCTTCCAAGAAGTCCGGTAGCGCGCTCCCTTTTTTCGGATCGATTTTCTTGTACATGCCAGGTGCGCGTGAAACGGATCCGAGGATATTGTAAAGGGCGCCTCTTGCAGAATGGATCTGGTGAAGAGCCCACGGACGAATGGGGTGATTTGGTTCGTAGATGGACTTCTCAGCCCAGATCGCCGGCTTCTTCGCTTGTCGTCGTGCACCTTTGGCTAGGACACTCGACTTCTCTCGCGTCATATAGTACTTCACAGTAGCTGCGTATGCCCTTTCGAGCGCATCGGTTCTGAACTCGCAACCGACTGATTGGAGCTGGTCCATCATCCCTTGCATGATGTCAACTCGTTTTCTAGAACGGATACTAGATCTGACAGAAATACAGGAACATAGTCAATACGTACAAGCAAGTGTGGTGTCGGCAACACCCTGATCGGGATAGCCACCTCCGATGTTTGCATGGCTTCCGGGAAACCAAACTTGTCGGAGATCGGAGGTGGCCTGCTCTTGAGGTCGTCGCTCCCAGAGTGTTGGGGTGAATGGTCCTCTCGTCTCGTCGAGGGCCAGAGCATGGAAGCCGTGTACGATCTTGTTCGATAGGTGGGTATTGTAGAACTGATACGTGCATGTCGTTAGCTCCAATTCTCGGTCAACACAAGTCGAGAGAGACTTATTCATGAGTGCAGCGCTTGATGCCGAGTCGTGACAGGAACTCTACGTCCGGTATGCCTAGCGATCCAACAGTGTCCCACACGCCTGTCCAGCTTCGTCAGTACAGCTTCATGAATACATCCCTGAGATGGATCATACCAATTGCCATAACCTGGATCAATTTGCCTTGACCATTGTTGCCTCTGGCACGGGAGTACCCTTTCTGTTGTCTTGTCAGCGCAGCAAACCTGCTTTCCATGTGAGGATGATTACCTCAATGAGTCGCTCGCGATACGTAGTCGCCGCATTCAGGCCTTTCGGCTTGTCCGTGAAGGGCATTGTAGGGAACGGGTCATCATAGCGTTCGTTGGACCAATTCTGCATGTCTTTGAAAATAGGGTAGAAATATTCCAATCCCTCTCGTGTTAGAAGGCCAAGGTCAGACACCATGCCGCCGATCGACCTGGCCGTGAAGGCACCTCGACTGAAGCCAATCAGAACAATCTCGTCGCCGTCGACATAATTGGCACAGATGAAGGCGTAGGCTTCGCGGATGTTCTACTGACTGTGAGTATATCTGCATGGGTATTCTGTAGATAGGCAACACTGACCTCAGCTATACCAATGCCGAATGCACCGCCAAACAGTCTGTCCAAGGCCCCGGATTTCGATCCTACGCCGGATTGGTAGTAGATGATTTGGAACTGCGATATTTAAAGTCACTGTCCATTCTTTTGTCTTGTTTAGAATAGGAGATCTCTTGATAGGGAGACCTCCAGCATCAAGAAGGAGATGCACGCATTTACTCACTGTTCCATCAATACACGTTCTCTTGAAGCATCTAGAGATACGAGTCACATTGGAAGGAACTTGAAGAGTGGTGTGTCCGCCTGCTTTGACTGTTCCATTGTCGCTAAGATCCTCAGTATTCTGGTCACCCAAGCTCCGGCGATCTAGTGACACTTACAAGTTCTGCCACGTGCCGTCGCAGCAAACAACAATTCGCTTTTTCGATGCCGACGAAAGATTATTTGCAAACATAACTTAAGATACTAAGTATTAATTGTGTTTGGAGGAGTAGTAGGTTTAATGGAGGCCATTGGCGAACCGGTAGTCAGTGGCGATAATGATATCTTCGCCCATTTGACGTGTCATGCTGGTCAACGATGGATGAGAAAGGCATCTTTGAGATCTATGGACTTCTGTAGGAGGCTTGGATACGAATAGTAACTGATGTTAGGTAGTGGAAGCATCCTTCCCATATTGACTATTATGCATTCAAGTTAAGGAAAGCACGATAGCCTCAGGTACCTGACTGACAGTTCAACCTCCCTCTCACCGAAGGTCAGGCAAGAACAAGTTCGTGCCGTTACCCGAAGGTGGCCTCGATGGAGCAAGTCCAGGTCTTGATGTGGCAGTCACGGAACGCGGTTTGGGAACCACATCACCAGCTTAGATTTGCTACCATCGGATAACGGCTTTCCAGGCAGATGTGCTGTCAAATATCTGATAGTTGGAATCGGGAGGTAAATGATGCTATTGGATTGTTGATAAACTTAGTTACTAATAACGTTGCATAAGATATCATCATATAACACTCCCTCACGTAGAAAGCCCTTGGGGGGGGGGGGGGGGAAGCTGTGCGATCGTAAAGCGTGAATACTGAAAATATTTTGGCTTTTCATTCGACTTCCGAAGGAAACACTTAAACGTTGAGTTCGACTCAAAATGGAGGTAAGTTGCAGCTGCTTGGGCCTTTTGTTTAGGGGGCGCTAGGGAGCCCTAATGTCCGCTATTTGTAGGCGCTTCACAAGCAGCCACAGCCAGCACTAATAGCGCGTCACCTTAGACGTCGTCTTTAGACCAGGCTTCAGAACTTCTGCTCTGAGAATGATTTCGGGTCTGGTAATTCTGTAAATATTTGACCTTGCAATTATCCAATTTCACTGCGAAATACAGCTCACTTATATGTCTAAAGCTAGGATTCCGATCACATACATAAGTCGAGGTCAAGAAGCAGCCAGGCTTACACGGAATACCCATTTGGTACTAGGTGTGAGGTAGTTCGACCAAAACGCCTCTCATGCGGGCAATTCCGAATACTACCAACAGCACATCTGCTACAAGTCGCATCCGGAGCAGGGGAGGAGCTCCCGTCTCGATAGGCGATTTTCGCCCGTAATCATTATAAATATCAATGTATCATGAATCCTACCTACCGTACCAAACCCCCATGCCTCGCAGGCAGCTAAACTAACTCACCTCAATAAATCCGTCTAGGTACAGTAGTTTCATCGCCGGGTTGCCGCATTGGTGCTCTCTTACCCCAGATGAAATCCTACACCATGACCGAAGGATTGCAGGGGTAGTTCAGCCATATGGGCAGCTTATCAACCCATCCAACCCGAACTTGTAGGTACCGTACCCCTCATCCATCCACTCATCCGTCACATGTCTTGTGTGTGTCGTGGTGTCATGGGCAGTCTCGGAAACTCTCGCGTATGTATGGCGCGCGTTGCGTGAGTGGCTTGGATGGATGGATGGATGTAGAGTAGAACCTTATGCGCTATTAAAGATGGCATGGCCACATTGCCAGCCCCTCGTAGGTTTTGTAAATACACACTGCCGTCGTGCTCAGTTGGAGAAGTGAGCCAATATCAAAATCACAAGAATCGAGAGCACAATGGCGAGTCCATCAGATGCTTCAGACGCCTCCATCGTAGCGTTCTTTGACCGTTGCAACTTGCCTGTCTCCGCGAAGGATGACTGCGACGCATTCGTCGCGGCGCGATACGCGGGCTCCATCCGACCGTCGCCTTTTCAGGGTTACTGTTCGTACACCGTATTCGTTGGCGACGAGACCGCTGTGCAATTTCGACCGTTGAATTATAAGCTCGACATCGAAATGGCGCGGACGGCGAGCGACGTTTTCAAGCACTTGGCCCCGGAAACGGAGTATCTAGGACAGGTAGAAGGGGCAGGTCTATTAGCGTTTTCCATGAGAAAACTACCTGGTATCTCTCTTTTGGATTATCGAAGCTTGTCCAGCAAGAGGGCGCCAAGGGAGCACATGGTGCGCGACTTTGCGCACCTGCAGGCACTGGCGTGGCAGAAGGCAAGACGTGCCGAGGAACTACTCGACGAGAAGCGCATAGTAGGCTCTAGTCTGACGACACGCCTGGAGCTGATGAGCGCCTCGTTGCCTTTACGCTTCCGTCGCATTGCCGCGTCGATCCTCGACGACTTATCCGAGATCGAAGCACTGCCGTGGGTTTTCACTCACGGGGATTTCCTACCGGCGAATATTATGGTAGACTCAGATTCCGGCAGACTATCTGGTCTGGTAGACTGGGCTGAGGCCGAGTGGCTGCCTTTTGGAGTCGGGATGTATGGCCTCGAGGAGCTCTTGGGCGAGGACAATGTGGATGGACTGTTCGTTTGTTATCCCGAGGCTAGGTTCCTGAGGCGAATGTTTTGGGCACAGCTCATGTCGCTGATTCCGGAACTTGCTCGCGATCCAAGAACACTGTCTCTGACGATGAAGGCACAAAAGCTCGGTATCCTATTATGGCACGGAATTGCTTTCGATGACGGGAATTTGAACCGGGTTGTGGAAGAAGGCAACGAAAACGACGCTCGAGAAATCCAGAGGTTGGCCATGTTTCTCCCTCACGGCACGAGTACGGAACACCGGAGGTTGCGAACAGTCAGCTCATCGCTTAAATCGCCGTTTACTCTTATTCGTAACTACCTTTTACAAAAGGTATAATAGGGTATACAGCTTGCTCCTGTCGTCAGGCAGTCGCGCGTTGCCCCGAACCTAATTTCTCTATCCGAGCCATTTGGTAGATGGCGTTCTAGGATTCAAGGACGATGGCGGGGTTATTCTCCCCTCGCCGCTGGAACAGTCACTTGTATGTGCTCCAAAAACGACTGTCCAATTTCAAGAAAAGAGACGCTCGCTGATTGCCTCAGGCCATGAGATCTATGATATCTCGCATTCGTTGTACTTTACGCATACCAGCTTGGTTGTAATATCTATGTACCATTAGCATGTTCAAAGTTTATTTGAATCAGCTTTTATCCTACGCAGCAACATGCATCTCTCTTTGACCGCTAATTCGAGTTATTTAGTCAACTATAAGTCTTTATATCTTCACCGATGTCATGATCTTCGATCTTGTTGTTTTGAATTTGACTTTATTTCATTTGCTTCGGCAAGATTATGTAAACCCTTGTGCATAGTCACATAGCGGCACATACCATATCATTCCGTCCTCGTGAGCACTCAAGCGCTTACTACGAACAGTTAGTTAGTCAAACATTCATTCGTTCAATCATCCATCCAAGAGATGAAGCACCTCGCCACGGCCGCCTTGGAACGAACACCCAAGATAGGTAGGTCCTCCAAGGCCACGCAACGCCACAACGGGATCACAGTTTCGCACCACCCACCTCGTCTGCCGACTTGATCTCGACAAGCAGCTTTCCCGTATTCTCGCCCTCGAACAGGTTCTTGATGGAGTGCTCGGCCTGCTCGATGCCGCCCGTGACGATGTGCTCCTTGCGCTGGATCTTGCCCTCGGCCAGCCACTGGCCGAGCTCCTTGCGGGCGGCGGCGTAGTCCTTGGCGAAGTCGAAGACGATGAAGCCTTCCATGTGGATGCGCATGGTGACGACCTATGAACAAAGAAGAAAAAGAAACCGCATTAGCCCAACACCCTTCAACACCCCACACACTTCTTTCCGGAAGGAGGGACGTCCTTACCATGAACAAGTTGCGGATCCCCTTCGACTCGCTGTTCTTGCCCGAGTTATACCCCGAAATGCTACCGCACATGACGAAGCGCGCATTCTTCTTGGCGCGGCCGAGGGCGGCCTCGAGGATCTCGCCGCCGACGTTGTCCCAGTAGACATCAATAAAATCCGGGGTAGCCTTCTCCAGGTCCTTGCGGAAGCTGTCCTTCTTGTAGTTCAGCGCGACGTCGAAGCCGAGATCGTTGACCAGCCACGCGCACTTCTCGTCGGACCCCGCGATGCCGACCACGCGCGCCCCGCGCTGCTTGGCGACCTGCCCGACCACGGACCCCGTCGCGCCCGCGGCACCGGATACCACGACTGTCTCGCCCGCCTTGGGCTTGCCGATGTTGTGTAGACCGGTCCAGGCCGTTAGGCCTGTTAGTCCTAAACAAGAAGAAAAATGCGAGATTAGTGTTATGGAGATCGATACGATTACATCGTAGAATGGAGGACTATATCGTGAAACAGAGCATAGGACCGAGAGGAAGGAAAGAAGAAAAGAAAAAAAGGGAAGAGAAGAGAACATACCGAGAACACCCAGGAAATCAGTAAGCTTGCCGCCCTTGGGCGTCTCGATCTTCTCGATGATGGAGTCGGGGGCAATGGCGACCTCGGTCCAGCCGATGGGCGCCGACACGAAGTCGCCCTCCTTGACCTTGGGGTTCTTGCTCGCGAGCACGCGCCCGATGGCGCCGCCGCGCATCTTCTCGTCTATGCCGACGGGGGGCAGGTACGAGCGGGAGTCTATTGTAGCAAGAAGCGAGATGCTCCATGGTTAGTCGGTCGGACGATTGTGCTGGTTCGCGCGGGTATTGGTGTTCGTGTTGTTTGCAACATGTAGATAATCGCGGGTTTGCCGAATTCGGCTCGCGTGTTGCGACATGATAGGTGGTGGGAGCTTCAGATTGTAGGTAGGTAGGTGCTGCAACTCACCATTCAGCCAACCCCGCATGGCGGGGTCGAGCGACAGGTACAGGGCCTCGACCAGGGCCTCGCCATCCTTGAGGTCGTCGGCGGTGGGCGCGGGCGCCTTCTCGAGCCGGAAGGTCTCGCCGGGCACGATGTGGTTTTCGGGTCGCTTGGCGAGGACGAAGGTCTTGTTTTCGCGAGCCATCTTTGCGTGCGAGATAACTCTCTTGTCAATTCTCTATTTACTCGGTTTCGTTTTGTTTCGTGGGGGTGAAAATTATGTTTTTGCTGGTGGGGGGGTATAAGACAAAGAGGCCGTCGCCAAGAGTGTTGTTGCTATGGGAGCTTCGAAATATATACAAAGACAGATCAAGTGTCAAGTAGGTTAGAAGCTAAAGCTCAAGCTCAAGCTAGACACGTATTAGTAAACAAAGAGGTACTTGTGCATGAAGCAATCCGGTAGTAAACCATGGCCTTTTCTGTGAGGGTCTCGACCTAGGTATATATATATATAAAGTCTGTAGTACGTCATGCAACGCAACGCTCCAGGGCCCTCTCTCGAAGCCCGCATTGTAAAACATCTGGGCCGCTTCACTTAGCGTCGGAGGGCTGCAGCTGTGCAACGGAGCAGCTATCTAGATCTAGTGCCCAAAGCCGCAGCAGCGCGGACGCCAAAGAAACACCAGCCAGACTAGAATAAGAGGGAGTTGTGATTATTAAGCCATGCCGTATAGGCTATGGCATTGTCTAAGTAACGCCGAGCAGTGAGCTGATCCGACGAATTTCATACCCATAATAGTTACCCATGCCGAGGTTGGTGAGATGGTGATGGCTGATGTTAGTAATGTTCGATTATATAATGCATACATTTCACATTGAAACGGAGCATCTCCATGCCCGTAGCCATTCCCCCAGGTAATCCTCCGCTCTCTATGAACCCAAAAAGAAGGCGAACAAGAGAACAAATAATTCGTCATGCCTCGGCACCCTTAATTCGGGTCCCAAGTCGGTGAATCGCTAGCTGCCGAAGCTTGCTCTGTCCGTCAACGGATCAGATAGCTAGGGATGGGGCCATGTCCGCGCGCTACCGCTGTAGGGGCGCGGGAGCACTTACTGCAAATAGTTGGAGGCTGCGGAGCTTGCGGACTGACTTGTGAGAGGCCGGTTCGAGGTCAGTTGACAAAGTCGAGCATGATACAGTATGTATGCATAGATACCTACCTGCCTACTTACATTCTGCCTTACCTACCCTACTTACGTGTACATACACGACTATACGAACGGACAGATGTGACCCTGGGAGGCGAGACGACGGGAAAGGTCGCATATGGTAATGCATCCGTATAGTAGTGAGAACAATGCCTCGAAGGGGGAACTTCTTATGTGAGACATCAAGACAGACACGTCGATAACAGAAGATGGAGAAACACTAGCAGGGATGAGCTATGTAGGTGTTTACCACCTCGGCATGTCTGCTCCAGATCGAGCTTTTCCATATCGTGCACGTCGTAGCATTTATAAGCAGCAGCAACAAGATGCATCTAATGCCCGTTGATATACTAATACTACCTCTGATCCTAGTCGTGGACGGATTGACTTATGCTCCGAGTTTGCAATTATTCGCGAGAGCCAATGCCCAAGCTTACGCCCCTAGCCCCTAAGGCGTACCTCCCGGCGAACCAAATCTTGAGTGAATCGTTTTGGAGGTTGAAAATCGACACCTTCAGTGTCCTCCATGTATATATCTCACATCACTTAATCAAGTAGTCACGAGGCAGAATTTATGAAAGAGTTAGGCGTGTCTCTGAAAATTGCAACACGTCGTGTTGTACTTTCACACACTTCCGAATAGCAGACTACAAGGCCATGGAGGATTGCAAAAGACCCCAATCTATCCGTAGCCATGATCCCGCCCCCCAAACAAAATCACCACAAACTCCGGCAATGTATATCTAGGTGACAGTGTACCAAGGCGCTGCACAGACGCACCAAAGGAGCTTCTCAAAGCCCTCGTCGTCATACACTGGATATTACGGTCGCAAAGGACCACACCTATAACCCGTTCCGCGTGTATCATGATCCTTCTTGAACCCCTCTGTACAGATTAACGACTTGAATTGCTCAACAGAACTGCTCCATGAAAGCAATGTAGAAAATGCCAAGTATATGCAATTCAACCAATCTCCTGCTGTAGACACGCATCTTTTTATTGTCCAACCTCCAACGAAAGGCGCGCGGGAATGCTAGAAACCTGGCTGGCATTGGTGTCGGAACTCCCCTCGTCGTCGTTCTCCTGGTCGACATGCTTCGGCTGGGAACGGGCTCTTCCGGAACGACTCCGCCGCTTGCGGTTGCTGCTGGTGCCGGCTGCGGTTTCGGGCTCCGAGTCCTCTATTACGCGCTCCTCCACAGCCTCACTGACGCCGAGGTCGGGGCTGTGAGAACGATGGTCACGCGATGCTCCTGCCTCTTCACCCATCTCAGTTAATTGGGTATGCAAGGCTTCTTCTGTCTTGTCTTCTTCGCTGTCGTCAACATCGCCGTCTTCGGCTTCCTCGCCCCCTTCGTTGTCACTACCGAGAAGAATGTGCGATTCGCTCTTGAACTCCGGAGGAACTCTTCGCCCCTTCTTGATTCGATACTCGATCTCGCGATATTCGGCATCAAGGTCGAGCTGGCCGCTTTCTTCACTTGGATAGTCGAGCTTACGAGTATGCTGGAAACGCTGCAGTAGCAGAGTACAAACTTCCTTCACATTCAAGCCTTGCCACTCTTCAAGCGATCTTCGCAGCCGGTACCAGACGACCATCAAAGGGGGTCGGGTCCATTTGTCCCCTAGTGCGTTCCGCACTTTGAGCCAAGGAATACGGGAATCGGCATTGATGTTTCGTTTGAGGACTTCTTGGACGATAAGACAACGATTGCGGTACGACATGGTGACCGCCGTGTCCCTTGCCTGTTGAATGACCTCTTCGGTCGGGATAGACTCTCCGTCAAGACCACCCCCGGCTAGTCGTGGTTTGATAGCCTTCCATTTCGCAATGCACTGGAGACGGCTGCGTGTTCTGTTCATGCCTCGACTGACTAGCTGCCAGTCCATGTCGTCTTCGATTGGTGCGTCTTTCTCTCCGCCTGGGAGAGATCGAAGGCGACGGATCTCGGTCTGGGCGTGCTCTACTACGGCGACAAGTCTATCTGTCTCCTCCTTCGTCCACGTATCTTTTCTTTGGTTGTCTCCACAAACGATATAGTTCCTGATACGGTCTCGGACATCCTCGGCATGGCGATTGACGAGCTGCCCGAGTAAAGCGTGTTTGTTTCCATGGAGCTCATAGAGACTTCTGAGCTCTTGATCCTGCTCTGGTGTCCATGTTCCCCGTGCCACAAAATTGTGGAATCTGCGTCGAGTTTGATTGATCACCTTCTGCCGACCTCGTTCGGGACAAAGCGCCATGACACGTTCCCATAGCTCACGGGCCTTCTCATCTCTGGGATTGCCTTGAATCAGGCCATTGACTGCATGTTGGGTCATGTCATAGTCGTCTCGAAATTGTTCAATTGCTTGGGTAATGCCACGATGCTCCATATCAGTAAAAGAAGATCCAGGTGTTGTGGCCGGGGTGGCGGGTTTTCGCATCCGTCTGACACTGCTATTTATCGGTGTAGAAACAACATTGCTATCACCGTGCAAACTGATGTCGAGCGGAGTGTTATTTTTCAATTGCTTGGTTCGACGTGGGTTAGTTGATGGGGTAGTTGATGGTCCAGCTTCAGTTTCTTCGTCCGCAACAGCTATTTGTTTGTCTTTTCCGTTTCTGCGCGATAGCGCGGCACTTGAAGGTGATTGCAAGCTGGTGTCGGCATCCACGTTGTCTACCATACGAGAGAAATAGTCTGGCTTGGCTACACGCTTCCGTCCGGTGGTGGACTTCGATTTGGCGCTCTGTTTCGCACTAGGTTCGTCCACATTGCTCGGATGTGGTATCGAGGATGGGACTTCGACATCCCCAGGGGCAGTGCCGTTAACATATGTTCCGTTCTGCTCTTGAGCATCGGCCATGTCATCTGGCGTCACGCCGTTAGGAATATCGTTCGGTAAGACTGGATTACTAGCATTTTCGGAGTGATTGCTGTCATCTTGATTGCTCTCATCTTGGTTGCTGTCATCTTGATTCGCGTTTGTATCGCCTGTGTCGATATCCATTGGACCACCAAAGTCTTGTTGTTCAGATACAGTTCCAACAGCTGATATCGACTCCCCCCCCTCAATAGCATCAATATAAGACGCTTGCTTGCGACCTGAATAAAGCTGTTCTGCAAGATCGTTCAAGTTGATGTTATTGTTGTTAGACGTCTCGGGCAGCTCATGAGAGGCGTCAGCCTGGAAGTCGTCCATGTGGTCGTCTTTGTTTTCGGTCTCTTGGTTCTCCTCCTGCGCCTGTTCACTGACTGCTGCTTCTTCGACTTCTACTTCTTCATCAGCAGTCATTATGCCGTCGAGGAAGCTCTTTGGCTTCTTCGAGACCTGTGGGGACGATCGCTCGGTGTCGGTGTGGGACTTTCTTTTGCGCTTCTTCGGTTTAGCGCTCGGGAGTTCCTCATGCGGTACCCCTCCGTAGACTTCATGCTCTTCCGGCTCCTCTCGCTCTCGCTTGGCCTCTATAATCTGTTCTTGGGAGTTCCAGATCTCGGCAAACGGGCTGGGTTCGTCGGGGGCGTCTAGCGCAGCAGCAACTTCGGCCTGTTGCTTTGCCAGTCTCGAAGTACGTCTGCTTGCCTTTTTGCCTCGCTTGCTGCGACCAGTTGCCTCATCTGACGGCTGCTCGCCATCATGTGTAGGTGCTTCGGGGTCGGGCGAAAACTGAGGATCAAGAGGTTCCTGACTTCGGTCGGCATAAGGGGTAGTGTGCTGGCCTTCATGCTCTTCGGGCTCCTCTCGCTCTCGCTTGGCCACCATCATCTGTTCTTGGGAATTCCAGATCTCGGCAAACGGACTCGGCTCTTCGAGGACGTCTGTCGCAGCAGTTGCCTCGGCTTGTTGCTTTGCAAGTTTCTCAGCACGTCTGCGTTTCTTTCGTTCCCGCTTACTGCGACTGGATCCCTCATCTGACTGCCGCTCGCCATCGTGCGCAGGCGTTTGGGGGTCAGACGAAACTTGCGGAACCAGAGGTTCCTGAGGCTCATCGGCATAGACAGGAGAGTCTCGGTGCTTTTTGCTCCGTTTCTTCTTCCACTTGGGGAGATGCGGAGTAGTGCCTGGTTCGTTGGACTGGGGGTCGAGGTCTATAGAGGAGTCGATAGCAGGCGAGGATTGAGCGGGCGAAGAGAGGGACATCTTGAGGTTCGGAATGGGGGTCGGAGAACGGGAGCTTCTGGCTAGCGAAGTCGGCGAGCTGGGAGACTGCTTGATTTTGGTGAAATGTCGAGGAGCTGGATTCGCAGGGTTCATGGAGCTGTTGATCTGGCTCGAAAAGACGATTTCGTCGGCGACGGGGGTTTGGAGGGTGTCATATGAAGGCTTTTCGGGAAAGTCTGGTTCGGAAAATTCGTCGTCTGTCAAGTTACGGTTCTCATCCGACTCCTCAGGCTGATTCTGGCTCTGACTCTGAGTGTTACCCATCAGGCTTCACAGCATGGCTGCTAGCGACGTGTTTGACCGTCACGGGCAGCTGAGATGATACAGTGGATCGACGGTGTTTCCAAGGTAAGTGAATGCCTTAGGAAAGGCTATCTTCTCAGTGAACAGGCCGGCCAGTCAAATTCAGGATACAAGCGTTTGGGTGCGCAGGAACAAGAGCTTGGTGAATACAGTGCGGAGCGCAGGACTGCAGACAATGGATCAATGACAATAGCACGGTGGTGGCACCGAAAGGGTTCCGGGGTATGTGGGTATATGGAATATGGAATGTTTCCGGAATATGGGGGTGGGCGAGGGGGAGGGGGATTCGTGATGCGGGTGGGTTGCGCGGAGCGGCCAGACAAGGCTTGGTGTCAAGATGAGGAAGCAGGGTTCGAGTAGGTGGCCCGTAACAGATCGAGCTAGCTATCTGCTACCTCGCAGGAGTGCGTGTTGCGTGTTACGGTGCAAGCGATGTGAGTGGTGGTGGGAGATCGTGAGATCGTGAGATCATGGGATCGTGGGGATACCTTGCGCAGGCTAGGTCCTCGAGGATAAGCTCGCGAGCTCGCAAGTCACAGATCGCATGGATCAATGATTGAGCAGAGCGCAGGGTACAACTAATTAAAGCGCAAGGCAGTAGCAAGCAGCAGAAGCACCTCGAGGTGCACACTACTGGTGGTACTGGGAATTCAAGTAAAAGACTGGGTAAGGTTGATTGATTGAGATGGGTCCGTACCTCTCCCACTCGTTTGCGAGAAGTAAGGAAGAGCAGTGCGCGTGCGTGAGCAAGGTGGAAGGATCCTTGTGAGGCGCAGAGGTGCAGAGGTGCAGAGAGACGCAGAATTGACTTGGGTAGGTAGTGTGCGCGCAGTCAAGATCCGCGAGAGGGAGCGACCAACGACGGTTGATCACAGCAGCAGTCTGTCTGTCTTGTCTGTTCCGAGACCACGCGCCGGCGTTGCGTTGTTGCAGAAAAAACGCGAGTGGGTGCGTCTCGAGCTGGAAACTTGGCATGGCCCGGGGGGCCGGGGTACCTGGATTATATACTGTGCATTGTGCTGTAGAGGTACTCGCAGACCGTCATAAGCAGTGGTCCCTGATTGGATCATGGATGGGCACAAGGCGGGGCGCGGCTCCCCGCACATAGTGTGGCAGTTTGACTGCATTCACTGTACCGTGTAAGTGGCGGCAGACGTGTAAGTGGCAGCTGACGGGCTTCGATGTGCCTTCCAACATTCACGCACACCACGCACTCGCCTACCTAGGCCATCTGCCTTCCACACTCAGCCTCCAAGTGAATACCTAGGTACTGGAACCTCTCTCGAATTCACTAAGGGCCCTATGTCAGCTAACTTGGTCAATTGCCTGTGCGTGACACTGGAAGCAATCAAACAAATCCATTGGCTGCATGTGCATGCTTTTGTTGAGAGTTCACCCACTTGATACACAAAACTCGGTTGCGACAGCTCGTATTGATGAGGACAGATAGTACATACCTACCTAGGCATTTCACTGTTCTGCACTTTGACCCGTGTTGTTCTCTTGTCTTTGCGATTGCTTTTGTTGTAACCTGCCGTAATGAGTCTGTTTTAAAGTTTTGTCGGCCGCTACCCACGTGTCTTCGGTCCGGTTACCTATCTCGCCCCTTTCCGCTCACCGAAAACCCAGGCAAGCCTACCCAACAGCCTACAATACTATCTTGCCGCTACAAAGACTACATGCAGCTAGAATGTCTGGGAATGGGAGGAGAGACATCCATTTGCATTTATTTGTCCTTCACTCTGATAAGCAATTCTCTCACATCGTGATTCGATGGTCCCCTGAAGCCAAAATCTAGGACACGGGTGTATAGGTACTTAGAAACTTGAGACAGAGCGTAATCTCCTGGCTTGGGCTTCTGCTTTGATGGATAAGCGTGCGCAATAACTCATTGACTTGCAGCGGGTGGCAAACAAGGCCAGCACTGTTCAAGGTGGCATATAGTTTTTTGGCAATCACTTGGGTACCGAACCCTGACGGTCCGTATCGACAGTTGCCTGCATGATCGCATGCTGTACCTATGCACTATACTGTCCTTTCGAATGCCAGCAAGAAGTTGCCTACATGGTAGGTGCCGTACCAAACTCTGTTCTGTCCAGCAAAGTTTTATTGAGCATTACGTTGTTCCAAGTTCCTTCCAATGTCCCCCCATACCATATGTAACCAGGAAACAACAATCAACTATCTATGAGTTAATACCAAATCGACTGTTAATCTTTAAATGTTCATGAAACCTTTCAGAAAATCATTCGACTATGAATCTATACTTAAAATCAGTTCAAACATTTGGGGCGCGGGGGGGTAAGCTCTTCAGCAATAGTTTACTACTTAGGTACTATGTAGTAGTAGTGGAGGAACGTGAACTTGATGAATACGTACGTGCAAATACCCTAAATACGTGGCTTCCGCGAAGCTTGCGTCGACCCATCGTACATGTATGTAGCGCTGTATCTTAAAAAGAAAAAAAGTACCCGAATGGCTCATGCCAGACACACGAGTTGGCGTGAGGACGAGAGCAATCGCCCCCTCCTCGCGCATCAACGTGCTGCAGTCGAGCAAATCATGTGTTCTACTAATATGATTCTTATTCCCTCACCTTACAGCAAACGCACCGCAATATATATCTGTTTGGCCTATAACAGTTGGATGAGACAACCGTTGCTAACGCCATATCCCTCCCTCTTACCCTTCTTATTCACGTTTTCCACTTCCTTTCTGCCATCCGTGGTGTAGACGCCCGTGCTACTCCCACGTCAGTATTATACCAAGGGTCATCTGGGTTGATCTACTGAGTCTACAACCGTCCCCCGACAGAGTCTTTGCTTCTCTACCACGCCGTGAGCTTGGTATTCAACAGCTTGCCTTCGTGAAAGCGCAAGAACATGGAGTGGAGGTTTCCGAGACACTAAGTCGTCTACGAATAGTCTCCATCCCTCGCTATCGTCACCGAGTCGCATCTCCCATCAAGTCGGCCCCTCTCTGTAATGAAAGGAGAGCAACACTACGTCGAGAGAATATTATTTCTTACATACCCTTCTTGGGTGTTTTCATAATATTCTCTTTTGCAAACCCCATCAATCAACCTTGGACTTTCCTGTATCTATTCTGACAAAAGTATGGCTTCTTTCTCCTCCTACCAGACATTCGGCATCGAGCTCGAGCTCATCATATTTTACACAACCGCCAAGGACAAAGTACCTAGTGTTTCGACCAGGGAAAAGCAGCGATACGGCCCGATCCTCAAATGTCCACATTACACTGCGATAAACTTACCCCCAGGTTACGTGCGTGATGAAACCGAGAGCTGGCAAGACCAGCTTGAAGCACTTTGGGTTCGCGAGCAAGTAGCGGAAGCCATCGAAACCACCGGCTACTGGGCACGAGCCCTCACAGACGCGAAGGCTAAGCCCTCGAAGTTATGGAGTGTCGTTCCGGAAATTGGCATAAAAATCCCCTGTGAGCTTGCCCATGAATACAAGTTCCGCCATGTCGGCGTGGAGGTCAAGTCGCCGCCTCTCGTTGCCAGCGAAGCATCTTTCCAGCAGATCGCGCGAGTGGTGAAGGCCATCAACTCGTCTTTCCGCAGGGCTGTGCCGCCCGTTTGGTATGTATAGAAACATGCGGTGCAGCATAATTTCGCCCCATTGTGTGGCTTGATCTAGCACTTTCTACGATATGGAGCTTGGGATCCTCGACTAACATGTTCTTTCGCAGCGGCTTCCATGTGCATGTGGGACGCGACCTCAAACACCTCCGGCTCGACCATCTTCGACGCATCGCCAGCTTGACTTGGATGGCCGAGGCTCTGATCGGCGAACTCCACCCAGGCTGCCGTCACGGTAATCAGTATTGTCTCAGTTCCCGAGGTCACAGTGATCTCGCCTATAAGCTATGGAAAGGCGACAAGAAACTACAATCACACTTTGACGACGATATCGTAAAAACCTTGAAGCTATTCAATCGCTATGGTCAGAGGGCTAGAGGGAAGCCGACGGAGTATAGATATCGTCGTACGATCAATGTCATGAACCTGGATACGCCGACATTGTCCCGCTCCGTCTCGTCGGCGTATAGTCAGAAGCTTTCCAAACCAAGGTGTTTTGAACCCTTTACTGGTCTGGAAATCGCCAATGGTGCACGATTGATCCTAGGTGCAGATAACATCACAGATCTCTTGGATATGACTGCAAATCAAGGATGTAGAAGTGCCTACAACTTCACGAACGCGCGTCCTGCAGGAATTGGGGGTCTCGGGCCCCGGCAGCCGACGATTGAATTTCGCCAAGCAGCCGGCTCCCTCGACGAAGCGTGAGTTGCAAACCCTGATGCCAGTGTATTCTATACTCGTACCGATACTAACACCTTCTTTTCTCGTTGTTTCTAGCTGGATCGTCATCTGGGTGAAGATATGTCTCGCTCTTTGCGGGCCCGCCGTCATCTCGTCTTCTGAGAAAGACTTCCTCCAATTATTGAACGACTGCAAACGCAGTAAAGAGAACCCACGCGGATATGACATTTTTGACCTGCTCTACGACATTGGAATCAGCCCGGCAGATATGGACGCGGTGTATCACCGACTGCGCTCCGAAAGATTTGAACAAGAGCCAGCACTCTTGTATCATCGCCCTGCCGATGCCGAGGGCGGCGGTATTCTACACGATGACTACGAGCCTACTTGGATGAAGAAACAACGTAATTATGAGACTACGTGGCCTTGTTTATGTCCAGGTGACCAACGCTCTTTCGGCGATAATCATACCCAAAGTCTCCCTGGTAATATCAATGGCTTTCAGACAGCCGAAGGCACAGCTTCTTTCTCTGCACTCTCCAGCCATAGTGGTTTCTACCTTCCTGGTACAACCTTGAAATCTGAACCGCCAGACGACACCCCGGACGACGTGCCTCCCTCTTTTTTTAACGACCAGGACATTCACGATTACCCAGAGAATATGAACTTCGAACCCCCTGACGATCAGCTCGACATGTGGCTCTACGATAAAATTCGTCTCCCTGATCAGTAGGACTCCAGCGGGGAACAGTTAGTGTCAAAGATGCAAGAGGTGGCAATGTCGTCGCCATTATTCGCTGCGCCACAGATTCCTATCCAACATTAAGTGCTTCAATTGGCTCGGCTTCATGTGAGCATTCACGAGAAAGGGAGACGCGACTTGTCGGCAATCTGTTGCGAAATGCTATGATAAGAACAGGAAGAAAAAATGAAACATGGGTGATAATATTCTGTCCAAAAAAGCAGCAATATCACACAAGCGAACACGAATAATTAACACTGTTACTTGCATGGAGAATTGGAGGAACGAGTTGGGACAAGGAATGAACACGAGTGTCTCGCATAGAGAAAACAAGGAAGTGCTTGATTGGATATGTGTTATTTTAACTCTGTCACGATGAAACATGGCAATACTTCAGCGATAGCATTATTACCCAAAATCAAACTAGCTGAGACCAAACATTGTTCCAGCTTCGTAACCAAACTGCCATGTAGTTTGCCATCTAGCAGCTATTGGCGCCGTTCCCAGTGAATGTCCCAGGCTTGTACATGCCGTCCGCATCGTCGAGACACTCGGCTTTTATTCAAGAAATGTCAGCAATTACAGAAAAGAAAAGGAAACATATAAATTCTCGTTTCAAACTTACCAACAGTGACGATCTTCAAGTTGTTAGTCTTGGCCCAGTTGATCAACCAAGTCGTCAGCGTCGTGACCGTAGACTGATACGTTTCGTGCATCAATGGGATGTGACCCTGTCCACCCGCGCCCGCCTGCTGGAACTTCTGCTGGCTCTGCTGGGGCGACTGGTTGTTCCAGTCGCCGGTGTCGATGTCGTCGTTGATGACGGTGACTATTATTTCATATCATATCTATTATCAATTACTGTGCTCAAGAGGGTGATGAGGACTTTGTGTGTGTGTGTGCGCGCATACCGTTCAGCTGCCTCATGGTGCTGAGAAACTGCCCCCCAGTCTCGAGATACGGCGGGCGGACGTACGCCGGCTTGCGGCCGAAGATGTTGACCATGGCCTGGTCGACCTTGTCCATCTCGCTCTGGATCGCCTGGGCGCTCATCGAGCCCATGTGCGGATGGGTCCTAGTATGAGAGAGCTGATGTTAGTGCATTATCCATCGTTTGCGGATCAAAATTCGCTTAATCCTGATCTCGGTGGTTTAATCATCTTGACTGAGAGATTCAAACCACTTACCATGTATGACTAGCGACCTGGTCTGCGCACGAGAGATTGTCAGCTATCTATCTTCTCATCTGATTGACCGACTGGCTTTTTTAGGATTGTGAGAAGAGGAAGAAAAAGAGAGGTACATACGTCCATTATCGAAAGCCTTCTTGACAGCCGCCTTCTGATTATAGATACACCCGCTAGCAACGCCCACAATCAGTAAATCAGTCAACAAGTCACTCACTCATCACTTCTCTCTCTTTCACATCCTCCTGTCCTTCATCTCGCTCTCTTTCACCATCGCCTCAGCACACCCGATATTCAAGCATCCCCTGCTTTCCTATTCCCCCGTTTCCCCTTTCCCCATGCCCCTATACTTCCCCTATTCCCCCCTTTTCTTCGCAACTTCCCAAATCATTCACAAAAGAGAAGATCAAGATAAGTAACCCAAGTAAGAACTCACTAAAGCGTGCCCGTAAAGAAGAAAGTCCCCTTGACGCCCGCCGCGTCCAGCGTGTCGATCAGCGAGGACGTGTACTGGTACGGCCCGTCGTCGTAGGCGAGCGCCAGCACGCCCGACTTGGAGCACTTGGTGAAGACCTGGCCCGGCGTGTGCGTGCGCTTCATCATCTCGATCGGGTTCGGCACCGCGCGCGCCGAGACGCCGGCCGCGAGGGCCAGGGTGGCGAGGGCTGAGGTGATATGCATTTTTCTTTTATCTTCGTGCTCGTGAGTATGGGGGTGGGTGTTGGTGCAGAGTGCAGAGTGCGTAGATGTGAGTGATCCTGGACAGATGGAGTTCTTATTTCAGTGGTCGTGTACCTATCGCACGAGGTACGTACGTGCTGTAGTTGTTACGTGGCACCGCAGGTCGTGGTGGCGGGTTGTTCCCTTATTTACATGGCGAAAAACCCTCCCTAGATTGACGAGGGCTCGCCACCAATGCGGTTATATGCACCTATCTACATAGCTATACACACATGAGTAAATAAACAAGGGCTAGACGTCATCTGGTACATTACGTAGATCCTGGCTATCCCCACGAACCCTTATTGCCAAGGCGATCTGGCCGTCGGCACCATCCGTGGCAAACCCAAAATCGTGCGGATGGAACGTTCGATTGACTATTCGGGGTCCAGCTTGACGGTACGGCAAAAGGGATCGACGCAAAATGACCTGGTCTTCCATATGACTGTGCCGTCAATTGGTGTTTTTAGCCGCGATCGCTGACTGGATATGGATGGGTTGCTTCCACCATACCGGAAGGGTGCTTCGCAGCAGGGTTACGTTCTACGGGCTTGGCATCTGTTATCTCATTGCTTTGACATAGTTGCCTGGGTCACTCATATCACGAATCGCAACTGCATATTGAACGTGGCTGAGTTCCGATGAACCTAAGCCCAGGCTGAATGTAGATGAGACAATTATATGAGCACGATAGCCATAATGGGTTCATTAGTTATAAGGTATTGAATTTAATTATGTACAAAATAGATTGGATAGAGAAACGGTCTATATCTGAAGACATTGTTGATCTTGATACTCATAACCCGGTATGTGTTCGATGCGTGCAGGACCCTAATTAGTACTAGGTAGTCACATACTGCAAGACAACTAAAACTTTACCCAAATCATACCGCTCTGAAATGCCGCAGAACCTTGCAACGCCGTATATAATCATGGTGATGATGACCAAAGGTAGTGTGTTGAAAGGAATTAATAACTACTCATAATACTATCTCAGTCTGAATGACATTAGACATCCAGCATGCTTCTGATCTGTTGAGGCGGCCCTGTGAGAGAGACGCCACTGGCTGTGCTTGAGCTTCTGTCCATGTTGCCTCGCTGCTCGGTGTCACCGCGACCTCTCTCGGTAGCCTCAGTGGCAGAGGGTGGAGGCGGTGGACGAGCGGGATTGGCCGCGTTCGGGAAGAGAAGACTAGCTGCCACCTGCACGGTGCGATCATTCCTGATTCTACCAGACGTATCGTATGGCGGTGGAGCTGTGCTACTGGCGAGACTAGGCGATCGGTGCAAAGAGCTCATCTCGATGTTTGTGGTGGCGTGGGCCGCCTCTTCGTCTGTAGCTCGCTGTTCTCGCTGCTCGGATATTTCCTGCATCCGCGGGTTGCCCCGAACTTCTCGTACGTTCTTGTAGAGCTGATCTTTCATGGCATCACCGGTGCCTATATCGCCACGAATACGGCGCCACCAGGCCGGTCTTTGGGTGATACCGAGCTCGCGATCAATTTCGGCACCCCTTTCACGTCGCTGGCGAATAATTTCCTTGTCCTCGTTTGGTCGCATAAAGCCGGAGGCGCAAAGAATAATGACGAGTAGTAGAGCGGGCGCGTACCCTCCGACGTACATGGCCACCAAGTTTGTGTCTTTCTTGAGGGGAGACCAATCAAACTCCCATGCGGCCAATGCTTGGTAGAATATGACTACTAAAGCGAGGGGAATCATGAGCATGAAGCGGAAAGGGATGTATTGAAGAAAACCAATGGCTCTGTTCACTAAGCCGCGATTCCGAGCTTCATAGTGCCGAATTGAGTGCCAGAGGGACACCAGGATAGTAAGCCAGCTGACGAGAAGCAGGAATGGAGCAATCTTGAAGCGGATCTCTGTGGCAGCAGGCTTGGCCTTCAGTATAGTCTGCTCAGGCGACCGCTGCAGCTCGACGGAGCCCCAGTTTCGTGGAATGACCAAAAAGAAGTCCTGCTTTGATTAGTTATCGGTATGAAATTTGCGAGGCGAGAGGAACATACCAGCCACCACCACAAATAGAAGAACAAAGGCAACCAAAACTCGAAGGTGCCTCTCTTATCCGTCTGCTGCAGCACAAAAGGGTTGGGGTCGATGAACTGCCTCTCCATCCAGCTGCCCCAATGACGCACTGCCTCCCATACCAGGGCCAAGGAGCACATGTTCATCAGATACCAAAAGAATACGTTGAGGACGAGTGGCAGCTCAACCACACGATAGCGATCCACATCAATGCCAGTGAAGAGACCAATAAGAGCAGTGGCGCATATGAGTATGGCCCAGTACCATTGCCATCTCCTGCCAATGGGATAGAATCGTTTTGTGGCGGGCAGGTATAGTTTTCCGTGGCGGGTGAGGTTGAGCAGAACAGGAATCAGTAGAAGAGCGAATGCGACGCCTACGGCGATTCCGATATGCGCGCGGGGGCCGCTCGGCTCGGTGGCAAGGTAGCACCAGGTGCTATTTACTAGATTCGCGAAAGGGTTAGCGATGGGCGCGATGAATGGGCAAGACAGCGGCCTAGACAATACCGAAAGTGCCGTTGTTCAGCAGGAGAGGTGGCGTGTAAGGCTGGTCGACTAGGTAGCACCGCGACCAATTGCTTATGGTCTGGTTGCCCTCGTAGAAGGTGTAGTTGAAGAAGTTGAGCGTTGTCACATTGAAGTGCACGCCTCCGAGGACAGTGTCGGTCTCATTGGCGCCCGGGGGCCACATGGATGCGCGTGGGAGTATGGCGGCGGCCATGGCGAGACCGAGAGGTGAGGCTCTCGTCGTAGCTGGCTACTTGCTACAAGTACAAGGCGCGATCCAATCTCTTGGCGAAAAGAGTTGGAGAATGCACGGTCCAAACCATGCAATCCAAATCCAATATGGGAACTGGAGCCTGCGATGGTGACAGCACGGAATACTTGGAAGATGCGCGGTTCGCAGGCGGCGCGCTTCGAGGACCTCGGGTTGGTAGGTAGCTTGACAAAAAAAGAGTGGTGAAAGACTGGAAGCTGGAGACAAGACTGCCCAGAGCGGGCGCCTCTGAAATCAATCAATAACACCAATCCCGCCCGCACGGAGGCTTCGGGTACGCCAAGCCCTGCCGTGCTTAGCGTCTCTTGCCCGAAATTCACTCACTCACTTTACTCACCTCACCCACCCCACATAAGACATGTCGCAGCCTATCATCGAGCAGCCTCAACAGCTGATAAGCAGACGATAAGCCCATCCGACGTCATGTTTCTCCAATCCCCGGCTCTGTTTTGGGTCCGCCCTGCCGGGGCGTGCCAAGCAGCAACTGCCGCACTGCAAAACATGCCAAACTCGCAAGCAATAGCATGGAGCCTTACCATTGTTGGCATACTAGCAGCTGTCAGGGATCTATTCCACCATCTCTGGTTGGTCTGTCCATCTATCTAGCTGCGCTATTTGATATAGACCATAACCTTGACGATGACAATTTCTTTAATCGCGCTTCGCGTCCATGCGTAATACCGGAATACTAGTACATGCGGCATTCGGTTTCATCTACAGTACGTCCGTATATGAATACTATTATCTACACATTCGATAGAACCTCAAGAACACCCAGCCGAGGAGCGCTTTGTTCGACGACGTCAGACATGTAGACAGTCTGATAAACGAGTTCGATGAACAACTCAACTCATCGTAAACACGCGTACTCGTACTACTCGCGATCGCAAAGTAATTTTCAGTTGATAAGTGTGATAAGGATCATGCACGACGGACAGGCCGCAAACCGGTATACATGTTCACGGAACTTTATAGCTCAATTCCTATATGGTGTGTGTGTATTGGTCAAGCGAAGCTATTTGAATCTCCATACCACAATATAGAAACCATTGTTGTTTGCTACACCTTGACTGTAAATTAATCCAATCCATAATCTTGAGTCTCGCCAAATCTAGCCTATATTCAAAGTGCTTGCACTTGTCCTCTATTATATTGTCTAGTCAAATATCGCATACATTAACAGCAATACTTGCAATTCTTGGTGTGCTGATTCTGGCGTTTCATTTGGGTGCAAACATGGTGAGTCTGGTGGGAAAGCGCCTACTACTATATACCTAGTTGGGTAGATCACACAGATGCTTTAGGTGAGTGTATGCATTGTAAATGCTTCCTTCTTACTGGCCGGCCATTATAAGATTGGTCTTGTGACTGTCTTTGTTCCCGGAGCGGGAATTGTACGGTGTTAGCTTTGTAAGTAGGGTTGGTGTGGCGATGTCAGCCAACGTTGTGGTATTTACTCATGCTTATGCTGAGTAACGTGTTCAATAAAAAAGAAGCCTTTTCGAGCGGGCCTCATGATCAAAAAGTTCATAAATTGTATTCTCTATATATACCAAACCCAAAAGCATTGACATGGCTACTGCGTCACGAGCTCTTGTTCCGTGGCTGGAACGACTCATTCAAAAGCTCTGGCTTCCTATCCGCTAACTCCATAATCATCTGTCCGAAGACAGCATTGCCCCAGCCAAACCTGCGGTGATAACGTCAGCTGGTGCTTTTTACACAGTCGCAATATCATAGAAGGCTACTACTCACCATGACCTAGTCCACTGGCTCGCATCAAAAGAGTTGACACTCTCATGTATGAGGCCGTATCTGTCCGTGCTCTGCAGGACCTCGAAGATCGAGTCCAGAATCTCGCGATCGTCATCTGAAGTCATCGCCCGCATAATCTGCGCCATAGGCCATGCGGCTCCGGGCTTGATGTGAGGGCTGCCGACAGCATTGATAACCGGGCCCTGGCACCACCACGGGTTGGACCTCGACAATACAAACTTGCGCGTCGCTTGGTATACCGTGTCGTTCGCCTGGAGATACCCAAGCGACGGCGCGGATAATAGCGACGGGATATTCGCATCATCCATGAGGTTCTGACCTCCGAACCCGTCGACCTCATACGCATAGATCCGGTCCCCGTTTGGCGCCGTCACGACCCCATACTGCTCAATGCCCGCGCGGATCCCGTCCGCCATGTCGCGCATCTCGCTCGCCAGTCCGTCGGGCGCATTCGGCAGCTCCTCCATGATGCGCGCCGTGGCCTCGAGGTAGCGCGCCAGCATCATGTTGGCCGGGATCTGGAAGTCGTAGATGGCCGCATCATCACTCGGGCGGAACGGCGCACGCACCATCCCCGTGTCGTTGACGGGGTAGTTCATCCCGTTGTTGCCGAGCGTGCCGAAGGCCGTGAACGTCTGCGAATTGAAGGTGTAGGCCGGCGGGATCCAGGCGCCATCCGGGCCGTAGGTGGGCTTGCGCAGCGCCTCCGAGGCGGCCATGATCGACTGCACGGCCTGGATCCATTGGAACTTGCCGAAGAAGTCCACGTCGCCCGTCCGCGTGTAGTAGTCGTACGATAGCTGGAGGAACGCGCCGAAGTCGTCGAGCTCGAAGTTGCACGTGAAGACGACGTTGCGGTCGTAGGGCGGCGTCACCGAGTACGAGGCGCCGTTGGGCTGCACATGCAGCCCGGCCTCTGGCGGCGGGAGGAAGGCGTTGCAGTACGGCGAGATGATGAGGTAGCGCGCCTGCATGTTGATGGCACCGCGGAAGATGGAGGCTATGTCGTCGTCCTTGCTGCTGAGCGCGCTCCTGTAGGGGGCCACTTGGTTCGCCGAGTCCCGGATCCACATGGCGTCGATGTCACCTGTGATGATGAAGGCCAGCTCCTCCTTCGAGTTGTTCGCTGCGAATCCTCGCCATTTGATCGCGGTGTCGAGAGTGTTGGGGTACGTGTTCTCGAACAGACGGAAGAGGTCGGGGTCGGAGGTCAGGTTCTTAATGCGGACGATGGCATCCTCGACTGCCGTCGAGTTGAACGTGCGGCAGGCCGGCTCCGGACGTTGGTAGGCGAGCGTGTACGCGCCCTCGGAGAAAGGTTTGTGCCTCGTCTGCGAGTAGCTCGAGTAGCTCGGACACGACGCACTCGCTACTTGTCCTACGAGACCTGAAGCCGCTGCTACGACGGCCACGAGTCGTGCCGCGTATTGCGACACCATGATTATGCGCTGCGTTTACTGCATAGAATCAACCTAAGCAATATCGACGACAACGTAGCTGCACCGAGCCCTGAACACCCATCTACTGGACCACTGTTGTAGAGATGAATGGTCAAATGTCGGGAAGCTTTAGTCTCTCGACTCCCCTAGATCGCAATACCCCGGATAGAACTACCGTAGCCGCTAGGTGCTACAATCCACCTTAATTTCCATTCCAGAACTGGGTCTCGCCGCAAATGCCAAGAACTTGATATTGGCCCGAAGTCTCAGCTGCTCCGTGGAATGCTCGTTTTAGGAAACTGACTAAGTCAAAATGCCAAGCTGTGGAGTGCCTGCAGCCAGCCAGACGACGCTCCCCAACTATCAAGTTGGGACTTAGGAGGAACCATTTAATTTCAATTAATAAGTATATGAGTTACCCCGAGCCACGAATTATAAATGTAAAATACGTTAGTTCATACTTATGCCTTCATGAGACGGATATCTCCTATGTCCGGCGCCCTCAGGAAACCTGGCTGGCGGGTAACGCGTGACTTGAACCTCCACTCTGATTGTCTGTAAGTCAGGGACCGCCCAGAACACCTAAATTATTAAAATTATAGTTATGATGAATATCACGTTATGGCTTCACAAGGGTAGTATCGTGGTTATGCGTGAAACAGACCGGGGAAATTAGTTCATAAGGCGCGGATCTACCGTTCTTTCTATATAGTAACTATAGTCTCTTTAGCTCTAGGTAACGACGAGCAGTCCCCCCTGATAAACCAGTATGCGTTGAGTAAGTTTCCCCAACGGAAATTTTACCAATTTATACTGTACTGTATCGGTAAAAAAGGGGTCTCGCCCGAGAAGGAATTATATTTAACTTGTTAAAGTATGAGAGCTGGTGTAACGAGACTCGAATCATCGAATGTCTACTGACGGATAATAAAACTGCCAGTGAGCTGGACTGCACCCCTTCGCACGAATCGTAGATTTGAATACATGGCCAATATGTGGTAATTGTTGACTAAAGTCTCGTGAGTAGCAGTAAGTTTGTGATGGAAATCTTAAGCGTCTTCATCGTCTGACACATGAAATAAAGTTTGAGCAGCTTCCTCCTACCGGGCAATCATTTGGACACGTATCTATACCCAAGTAGCAAGTAAAGCTGTGGGCTTGTCATAATTACCAATGATAGCTCCAGTAGTACAGTATCCACAGAGCAAACATTTGCTAATACCAACAGTAACCAATAGTATTACACGAGGAACAGAGATGTGTTTACCGGGAGCTTGGATGGGTGGGTATACACAACACATGGCCAAGTCATGCATGCTTGCCATCCCAGGGGCCGAGGGGGCCTGGTTCAGGATACCTCACATTTCAGTCTCCTGCCCGGGGGCCAGGGTAACGGCCTTCTGGAACGTGCTTCCGGGAGTGGCGAGGTGGGGAGTGAACCTCCTGCCATATGGCTTTGGGATGCATTGCCGGTGGGCCTGTAGGGCTAGATTGGCGAGGTTGGGTATCGAAATTCGACCAAATTGCCCTTAGGATCACGACATTTCCGATGTCAAATAAATGGTGTTTCGAAGTTCTCGATAGTGAAATATGCAGCTCCGGGATGTGTCACGATCCCCAAAACTCGCCACCGACATGGCCATCGGACAGGGCAGAGAGTCAGGGTCCAATAGGGTGTAACCGAACCCGTCGAGCCCGTCTGCAACTAAGAACCCTTATCCACGCCCCAGGAACGGGGACCACTTGGTGCATTGTTGATCTTTCCCTCCAGGTCCTGCTCCGGACCCTTTTTGTCCGTTACCACCTCCAATTCCAAGAAGAGCATCTTACTCAGGCAATTAAGTATCGAAATTCCTACATAGACAATCCCATTTCTAGAAAGGGGGCTTGAAAATCCATACAGTAAGAGTCCCCTGCGCTTGCATGGTGCTTGCGCCTGAAAAGCCTAGCGATGCGGTATCTCTACATTTGCCTCCTATGTGTACCTTGCCTGCATGTGGTTCTGAAGTGCTTCCACAAGTAGCGCTCTCAAGACAACCCGTATTCTAGACCGCGCAGATCAAATGGCTTTCTGCGTGGACGATAAGAGTGCCGCTACCGAAAGGTATTTCTGTATCACATATTGTAGTACAGTTGACATGATGCACGACCCCACCGGATGTGAGGTCTCTGTTTTTGTTCGATTTTGATGTTGCTGTCGATGCCCACTTATATCACGATCGCAGAGAGCTCTACCCTGGCGAGCTGGGTGTCTGGGCCTTATGTCCGGCCACCACCTCGTCAACATACCCTAGAGACTGCCTTTGTTATGAACATCAGCATCGTGATGGCACTGTGAGTCTTCAAGAAGATGTTTCCATTACTGCGCGATGCCTTCGAATCACATTCCGCAATCTACATATTCTACTAGGGGCCACGATCCATATATATCATGGATATGGTAGAAGCCCCGAGCAATACGGACCAATCGTGTTGCTTCCCTCGGCGAACAGAGCGATGTTGCTGCAAGTGCCACTGCCACCTGGGCAGGGTCCCGCTTGTGGCTTGGCCGTTCCACCTCTGGCCTTAGCGTCGAGCTCTTCGCAGCTCGGTACCGCTGTTTGGTGCCGACCTGGAGCTCCTACTTCCTGAATCTTTGCGATTGATTACGAGGGGTGATCTGACTTGACTCCCCGTGATGAGATGATGAATGAAAAGGTAAAAAGTAAATGGTTGTTAATTTTATATTGTCTTCAATACGTCGAGAATAGGTACAGTTAGTATTAAGACAATACCTACTTTGAGCGGGCATGGAATATCAGTATATGAGGTCCGGATCATGTCAGAATTGCGTAGAGTGCATGAGGAGGTACCTCTGTACCTTACTGCGACAACGTGCCTAGACCCTCCGCGCAAGGCACATGTGCCCGTCAAGAAGTGGGGGCAGGACCCTGAATCGACGCTTCACAACCCCGATTAGGCTGCGTATATATACTTGCCAGCAGGCCTAGGTCTCGCTGCGATGGAGGTAGTGGTACGGGGTAGCATGCCGTGCGCAGTAGTGGCAGCTAAGACACAGAGATGTCTCCCGATCCTCACTCCTCCCCACATGTCATCGGGATCGAGCGCAACGCTGCTCCAATCTCAGTTTTTGATGCCTGCCACCCTCGTCGTCCTCCACTCTCACCGTCCGCTCCAACCAAGGCCGCTGGCAAGTGCTGAGACGAGACCCGGGTGGCCTGCGATGTGCAGCGATGCGCAGCGATTGCCACCACCCGTCGTCGCCGTGCCTGCACCCACCTGCCACCCTGTGTACAGACCGGGGTCATGTGCGCCAAAAGCCCTGATGAGCGAGGGCATTCTCATCTTTTTCCCATAACGGCCAATGGCGACATAGGCACTGTACGACAATTCCATCGAACTATTAGGTTCCCTCTGCTTTGCTTCGGCTGCCATGGACATTGTCCAATCTACAACTTTTCATCTCAATCACATAGCTACTCGCTTTCAGCGTCTGCGGTCTCGAACAGCCTTTCTACCCATCCATCTATCCAGCCTCAACACCCATTCTTGGAGCCTCTGCTTCCTTACTCGTACCAGCTCTAGTCTCGATCACCACATACCGACCCTAGTGTTCTGCCCTACGCCCATCGCCATCAACGTCGATAACTGAGGGTTGTTTGCAAAACATCCACCACCACCGCCGCCACGCTTACTTACACATTTTATATTGAAAGCGCAATCTATTTACTCCGTCCATCCATCTACTCCTCAAATCCCTCTACCTTTCTTTGCTGCCGTAGCAGTGTGACACCACGAGACCTGGCGGGAATCTAAAATCCTACCATCGCTACCATCTAGTTGTTGTACGTATGCCGCCCTCTCCCAACCCATGCCCAATCTGCACTCTTCCGTTGGTTTCTATATGCATGCGGCATCTGCAACAACGGTGCGCAACATTACCGAACAAGCGTTCTACAACCCATGTTGCGTTGCAGAGACCTGGCCCGCTTATCCCCAGCCAGCCCTTCTCGGATATTTGGTCTTGCCTTCAATAGCCAGAGGGGTTGCTAGGCGCATACTCTTTCGCAACCCACATTGATGGGTGTCCAGTTATTGACTTGATCACAGATTACAGCAGGCCAATATTTGGCATTGGCAGGGACTTCTGTCGTGCTTTGTCGCAATCACAATGGGCATTGGAGCAAAAAATTTACTATCGCACAGCAACGACTAATTACGAAGTAATATAAACGTCGGAACAACGATGGCAGACCCCCAGCAAACGCAGGTGGGAGCCAATCTCTCCTCCACTCCCGTCACTTACAACAACCCCCGAAGAACTACACCTGAAAACTCTATCACTTTGCGTCATCACCGCCTTGCCCGAGATGCCTCGAAACGACATTCCCCGCCCTCCATCCCAACCATCGCGCCGAGCACATTCGATGTTCAGGCGAGACCGCTGAGGAAGAATTCATCGGATGAAAGCCATCAAACAGTAGGGAGCGATCCAATGTCATGGTTTGATAAGTCAAATCAACATACCGGAGGTACCCTCCTCACCAGCGCTATGGATGTTGATCCGCCATTCTATCAAAAAGAGACCGATTCTTCGAACGAGGAGGCGAATATACCCTCATCGCACAATCCGTCATATAGACATTCCTTCCGACCAAGTATGGCGAAGAGCAGCAGCGCCGACGATTACCGAAGTGTCATTGATGACTTGACGATTGAAAACAAACGTCTTAAAGAAGAACTCAGGAAACTCAGACAGATGGGACCGAATTCTATGCGTAATGATAAGCTATTCGAGGTCAAAATGCATGGCTTGCCAGCCTCGAGGAAGAGGGAACTTGAAGCGACGCTTCGGGATTTCACCACGAAACTCGAGCGGTCTGATGCAGGCGCATCTACGAGCCGGAAAAAGTCGGCAAATGCGTCGAAACACACCTCGTCTACATCGGGCTCCAACTCGAGACCCGTAGACTCGGCATATGCCTCAATGGGAACAGGACAGAGTTCGTCCGGCCCAGGGCAGTCGGGTCCGCAGAATAAGATTTCACGTTTACGAACAAATCAGAATGTCCAGGACTATCTACGAGATATACCGGAAGGATTATGGCCCAAACCGACCACGATGACGGATCACGAGAAGAAGAAGCTTGTTGTTAAGCGATTGGAGCATCTGTTTACTGGCCAGATGGGCCACCCATCTGACCAGCGATTCCTGGCCAATGACATAGCACGACCGACCGTGGAGGACAACGAAATGCGAGATGCTGTCGCCGTTACAGCACCAGCACCAGCTCCAGCTCCAGCTCCAGAAGGCATCCGCGAGGCTGTGATACGATCTGGCGACAGGCGCCATCAGCCAAGTCATTCGCATACCACCACTTCCGCATCGAACACACGTACCCAGTCCCAGCCCACTTCCAACTCTCATTCACACTCCCACTCCTACGCTGATCAGTCCGTCGACCCTTCTAGCTATCGCGATAACGACAAGGATAGCGGAAGCGGCAGTGGGAGTGGTGGCAGAAGCAAGAATCCGTCTCCACAGGAAGATCTGCAGCACTCGGAACAGAGACCCACCCGCCCTCGAGACTTGGACCCTGACCGCAAACAAGTCCCTGCAGACAATATGGATTACATACGTCACCTGGGCATCGTTGCACCTGAATCACAGCTGCAGTATTCGGCTAAAGACGTGTCGCCCGACGCCGAAGGTTGGGTGTACCTGAACCTGCTCGGCAACTTGGCGCAGCTGCACATTCTCAATGTCACGCCTGATTTCATTCGCAGTGCCGTGTCAGAAAAAAGCACCAAGTTCCAGTTATCTCACGATGGTCGAAAGATCAGATGGCGTGGTGGAGACGAGGGAACCCGGTTCACGAGCGACAGCGGCAGCAAGTCGCAGACCGAGCGCTCTAGCGACGATACGGATGGCTCAAACGAGCACAACCAGCGCAAGAAGCAGAAGGGGTCCAAATTCAATTTAGGGGTCCAGGACTCCAATTCGTCGGCGAATTTTCACTACAAGCCCCTCTTTAAGCACCACCAATCTACGTCCTCGGAGGAATCAGAGCAGTCGGGGATGGGTGAGAGTTCGTCCTGCGGCCCGTCCGAAGAAAGCAAATCGAGATTGCACTCGAGATGGGCGCAGAGCGGCGTGTCCACTGGCCCGTCGCAGCGCAAGCGTCGACGTGATGGGGCTGTCATCTATTACAGCGGGGCACCCTTCTGCACCGATCTCTCTGGAGATTACAACTGTGGTGAGGTGTCCCCTACGACGTACGATATGACGTCATCCGACCAGCCCATGCAGGATGACTCGGCCTCGCTCCAATTGGCTCACCGACCCTTCATCAACCGATCGGCATCTGGTTCGTCGCTTCCATTCAAGCCCCTCAGCGAACCCAGCTCGGCTTCTTCTCTGGCACAACACTCGAACAGTTCGAGTGGGGTCGAGCCGCTGCCGAGCGATGATGGCGATTGCATCGACGCCGACTTCTCTTGGTCCAATGCTGAGCAAAAAGCATTTCTCGTGAACTTCGAGGCGAGCGGCCTCGGTGGTGTAACACCGGATGATCATTTTGTCATAGTCATATCAACAAAGCGCCCTAAAGAGGGTAGTCCAGACAAGAGTGACAACGACAGCGATACTGATAATGAGGACGCAGAGCTTGAATCGCCTCCCAGGAAGAGACGACGAGCTATCCAGATCGACTATGTCAATGGCAAGATCCGTCGTCTGCCACCGGTGCCACTGCCACCGCCGACATTCTATTTTCCGTCGGGTGAATCCTATTCCGATTACGGTACCAGCTTTGAAGGAGAGGCTTCAGTGTCATCCGAGCGAAGTATTCTCAGTAAACGACCAATGATCGAAAATAGTCCCGATTCGGACAATCGCGATCTATCTGGAAACGACGAGGAGGATGAACACTCGGACGCTGAACCCAGCCTCAACATGTATAGCGGGGCGGTTACCGAGTCATCCAACTCTAGACGTCGAAACCCGACGTCGATCCCATTGCTGGCAAAAAACAACACTGGAAGCTCAGTTGCTACCGCTGGTGGCATGGGCAGCGGGTATTACAGTTCCATGGAGGACGCCTAAACAGTGGAGTCTTCCCCCTTTGGCTCGATGACTCAAAGTTACCACTATTAGCAGTCATCGTACTCGAGGATTGATTTAAACGGGCACAATCGCCCCTGGCATATTTAGCGAAGCGGAGCGAAATTGTTTCTATTATCTGGCGGCAAGGGCGTGAGGGATTCTCATACGGATTTGTATTGCATGATACCAACAGAGTTAGATGTTAGTGAGACCCATTTGGTCAATTTTTGGTCTTGATTTTGTCAGCCGATGCTATCCAGTTGGAAACGGCATGGAAATCATTTATCTTGGATAATACAACCTCTTGATCAAATTCTTGCTGAAAAGATACGCTGTGTGATATGATGCTGGTAGTGGGTTGATATAATCTTTAATCCAGTATGGTATTGAACATCGATGGCGAGAATCGTTGATACTCAAGTCGGTAGGTCGGTCCACTATCCACCAATCGGCAAATTGAAATTCACCTTAGAAGCTTCAAAGGTCTGATAGTTTCTCGCGAACGTCCCTTTAATTTCTATCACTGTGGCGCATTTGCATATGATCGGCCAGGAACCGTATCATTGGGACCATTTAAGCCAACCGCAGCTTAGCGCTCCCTAGAACGTGGCCTATTTTGGAACTTATACGAGCGTCCAAGTAGGTGGCGCCTTGACACGCTATTGAGCACAATAGGATCATGAAGCAACCTGCTTAGAAGAAAGATTGAAAACTTTCAGTGATTAGATTAAATTGCATTTGCGACGTAGCCCCCCATAGCAAGGCTCCTGTAGTTTTACTATGTGGGTTCTGGGAATCGTGCGGCCCCCTGTGACCATCCATATATCATTCATGTGAACCAAATCCGTTCGTAACCATCTTTCCAAACCAAGCGCCAAAGGTAGACTAGACTACCGATTTCCTCGCTAACGTCCATCCTTAGACGTATGCGGTCGTCCTTCCGCCCCGTCTGTAGTTGAGCAGAGTCACGACGGCCGAGGCCACGCCGAAGACGAAGGCTATGTACCCAAACACGTAGTCGGCCTGCACCTGCTGGCACCGTCCCGAGGTGTAGGAGTCGATGTTCTTCTGGTCATCGCCTGAGCCCGCGTTGGGGCAGAAGAGCCCGCCTTTGACGTGCTGACAGCCGCCGTTGAGAAGCTTGTTGTTGTACCGCAACAGTCGCGTCAGGTCGTCATTTGCAGTGCAGCTGTGCACGGTCTTGAGCGCTAGTGTCAATGCCTAGAAGGGGTGTCGGTGTTAGCAGGATGTATCATAGAGAGGTGTGAACATGAACCAAAAAGATGAGGAGAAGAAGAAGAGAAGAGAAAAGTGACTTACGATGGCACCGGCAAGGTAGAAAATGGATGCTAGCGCATCGGCGGCGACAACACCGATTTGAGGGATCTTGTCGACGAAGATGGCTAGTATGGCAACGGCAGAGACGATAAGACCGAAGGCGCCCGTGAAGCTGTAGAAGGACGTCTCTGGCGGCGGGCTGCCTAGGGCTTGTTGTTTTGCGAGGCTGACTGATAGACCGAGGACGATGGCGCCGAAGATGACCTTAAGATACCACGTTAGCAACAGCTACCTCTTGACTTATATCATTCCATTGTCGAGTTGGACTCACGAGGAAGCCCCTCAGTGCGAAGGTCGCGATCTTCAACATGGTGAATATCTAGCTCGATACACTGTTATTAATTGTGTAGAGGTGATATGTTGAGAAGCCAGTGATGATGGCGAGCAAGTGCTGAACTGTCTGATATGAGGCCAACAACAAGCCAAGAGCTTCAGAATTAGATTTAGATAGTTTAAGTTGTTATAGTTATTGATCCAGAAATAAAGAGAAAGTCAGATCCTGGGACAAATATTAATAGGTTGGCGAAGGAATGGCCTTATAAGAAAATACACGATACGATGAGCAAAGGCTACTACCGGCCAGGATATACATAGTAGGCACATCGGTTTCTAAATTGGGGGACCATCTCAATCTCATCGCCTCCATTCGAGATCCGCACGAGCACTCTTCCCAACCAATACTCATACCCACCCCGGCCTATCACATCGACGGCACAAGACCTTTAGGGCTGTGAACTGCTTAGCTCAAGCACTTATACCTGCGCTAGTGAAGCAGTTGCAGAACAACAGATGCTACCTAAGACCTTGCTACCTTACCTTCGCCTTACCAACCTTGATCTAGCCATGCCTGGCCATCACGTATATTTTGATTGTGCTTGGCCCCATGCTCCTAAGCAAGCGTGCAAGAAGGTACCGACGATCTGAAACGGCTCTTGTACTGCTATCCTTAAAGAGGTTTTTCGTCGATTGGTCAACGATTAATCGTCACAGCATAGGCGTACAGCCACTCTGCCCGAACAACGATCATCATCCTAACCTCTATTTACCCTTAAAACCCTAGAGGACAATGGAGTCAAAACTGGCGGAGCGTCATTTTTCCGGCTTGTTCGTTACCATCTTACTGCATTTAACCAACGTAGTATCGAAGCGTCAGGCAACAACGCTAAGCGAGATGATATACCCATTATGGGTGACTCACTGCGAGCTGTGACTTGGCAAGAGATATATTTCATGGGACCAGGTTACGTTCGAAGCGGTGAATAATTCATTGTGTTCGCGAGGCTCTGCGTATTGGGGGTGCCTAAACATTGTTCTAAAGCGTGGGAGGGAAAAACAAAAAAAACAACATGGTCAACGATCAAACGGCTATGACGATCTTACGATCTGGGGCAACTGACTGACTACCTAGGGAATTCGGTCTATTTTTAGATATACCCAAGTCGCCGGCCAGAGATCCTTAAGTAATCACACAACAGAACAAGCTTCACAGCCACTGTCCGCACGACGACCTAGCGCAACTCTAGAGGCCTAGTCTCTAACCTTAGCCCCCTCCGACATTAATAGCCTGCCGCCAACCGAGCCGAGCCAACTTCTTCATCTTCCATCCATTATGATCCTGGCATGACCGACCTGGTCCGCGGACTTTTACATCGACCATGATCGCCAGTTCAGGTCAAGCTGTGCGGCACAGCTAGCTAGCCAAGCTACCAAGCTACCTCACCTTACTTACACCACTACCACGGTCGTCGGCAGTCTTTCCCAGAACGCATTAGCAGATCAAAAACATAATCTTCAAGCTCGCGCACCCCTGCAGCATGTCTCCTCACCTTCGCCGCAGCCAGCTGCGTCGTCGTCGTCGTCGTGCGATACCAGACAGAGCCTTCTAACTCCGTCAGCGCCAAAGCATAGAGCAGCGCGGTATTCACGTCGCGCTCATCCTTCTCCTCCGCCGCCGTCACCGTCTCGCGCGTCGTGAAATCCGGCTGCACAAGCATCATGACCTCGCCCAACTTCTCCTTGATGCCGAACCTCACATGCCGCCGGCGGTGCGCCTCATGCTCGCTCTGGCTCCCTGGCGCCAGCCCCGCCTGCGCTCGCTGCGCGCATATCACGCATTCGGAGTTCAGCGCGTAGCGCAGGCGGCTGCGGATCGTTGCCAGCCTACACTCCCTGCAATGGCTCGGTGGCTGCCCGCCCTCGGGTATTGTGAGGGGGAAGGTGTCGCGGACGGAGGAGGAGGAAGTGGAAGTGGTGCTGCTTACCGGGATATACGCCGGCGCGATCGCGTGCCCGCATTTCGTGTACGTCATGCGGAAGCCGCATGTTGGACATATGAAATCCCTCTGCTGCTCGTACTTGTCGCGTCCGCAGCGGTCTCCGAAGACGTGGCCGCAGGGAAGCACGAGGGCGCGCTCGAAGCCTTGGGCGTAGAGGTCGAAGAGCAGGTCACTAGGCTTAGGGGTTTCGTCTGAAGACATGCTGCGAAGCTGAAATGCGTGAGCGACTGCGGCGGGGATTGCTAATTTTCGCCTCTGGCAGATCTGGCATACGAGTTCTAGGACTTGATCTGTGTGCTTATTATTGTTCTTAGTATCGAGGTACGGGTCGAGCTCGCTGATGAGGCTGATCAGTTTTCTCATCCTGGAAACTCATTCTGGAAGGTTGCGCAACTTGAACACTTGGGTTCCATCGCATATTTATGGCATATTGTCTCTTCTAAGTATTCGCTCGGCATAAAATCGACCACTGGATTCTTTGAGCAGTTTCGTGCAGTTATAGGCTTCTGCGCGCTCATGGTATATTCTACAATGACCTAGAGCGACAAAGAATGTGCCAATGGTATTGTGATTGAACAACAAAGAACTGAAACTAACACGAAAGACAACCCAATCACGAGAAAGAAGGAGGAAAGGCAAAAATCGACAATTGCACGATTCTTTTACGATGGCGAGAAGTCGCGTTCACTTGATTATTAGGGTGCAAGGTACAATATCTATCAATGATCCTTTTCATCGATATGTAAGACGACTGGCAAGCTATCTAAGCCCAAAGAAAGTTACGATACAGTGTAGCTAGCCACTGTCTGAATAGACATATCCGTTTGCCGACAAAAAGGGCGGCTCTGAAAAAATACCACCACCTAAAGAATGACACTCGGGCTATGTCTAACTACAGAAGCTTCTGGGCATCGGCGATCTCTTGATCAACATCCACACCATCCTGATTACCCAGCCAGCCTTTCGCTTTGTCCACGACGAGCTCCCAAACCTCAGCTTTCTCCGCCACGCGCGATTGCAAATATGCAATCGCCAAGGCCGTAGCGACGATCTTTGTCTGCTTGTCTACCCTTAGGTTGATCTCCATCGAGTCCAGAAGACGTTGGGTACATTCCCAGGAGCCATCAGATCTCTGCAGCCCAACGATTCGGTACATAATGCCGAAATCGCCACCAGTTTTGGTGCTTTCCGACAACTCTTCTTCATCATCAGAAGAATCTGGTCCCTCATCAGCACGAGTGTCGCATACCGTCTTCTTCTTCTTCTTCTTCTTCTGTCTTGAACCTGGGCCAGCGCGATGAAGGTAATGTTGTTGCGCATATGGAGCTGGCGGCATGGAATTGTATGCTGCATGCACGGCAGGAGCTGCGCTGCATTGCATGGATTGTAGTTGTGAAGGTGTTGAAATTCCCATCATGGGATCGTATGCTGCACCAAACCCGGTGGGAGCTGCCATAGAATATGAATAATTTGTTGGTGGTGGTGGTGGTGATGCCCCGAAGCGTGCTCTGCGGAGTGGGGCCCTGGTGTATGTTCGAGGTGGTGGAACAGGCTTCCCTCCGCTAACAACGGCTTCGCGTTCGACGTCTCCTTCGACGGCGACAAACGAGCACCATTTCCCGACAACTTGGTGCTTGACACCGAGCCGGACGGCTTCGCGCTCCACCAGCTCGTCCCAACGGCCCTCGTACTTGGCCTTGAGCAGGGAGCCATCGGTCTTGTCTGTAGCGCTGGCAAGCCAGCCACCGGTCTTTTCAATCTCAGACACCGCTTTGCGCGCCGCTAGCTGGTGGATTGTCTTGCCTCTGCCGATGTGCTCGACTTTGATCTCCAACTCAAGCGGACCCTCGGGGCATGTTGCGCGAAGAATGATGGATTCAGGTGTCATATGGTAGGTACTCGGATCAAGCAGGAGGTACACGTTTGTTCGAGAAAAGGGGTAGAGGGGTGGAACCCGACAGGGCGCTTGCAAGATGGCTGGTGGCGCAATGGTCGGTAAATGAGCATACTTGTCGCGTTGGCTATTGGTGGAAGCTGGAATCGCAGTGCTGTCAGACTCGGTATCCAGATCGGGATCGAAGAACGAGATTGGCGTCTTGTGCTTGGTTTCGTCTGTAGTTGCTGTTGGCGATTTGATATCTAGCTTCATTGCCTGTTCCACCGTCTCGATGATCTCAAAGTCCTCATCATCCTGCCCGTACTTCACTTCCAGGCTGTAGTCACCGATGTGTGGTGTGAGGGCCCCCTTGAGTAGACGAACCAACTTCGCATCCATCACCTCACCCTCAACTACAAATTGAGAGAACCCATTTCCAGCTGTCGCGATGCCCTCTACAAGAGCAGTGGAAGCTCCCGAGCCAATGCCAAGGGAAAAAAAGCGGCTTTTGTTATCTGTTGCAGCTTCCCGAATGAGGTCGAATAATTGGTCTTGTTCCCAGATCTCACCATCTGTAAGCAGGATTGCGTCGAGTGTCATATCGCTGAAGCGTCGAGATATGACTTCTTGCGCCGGTTGGTACATCTCCGTTCCCCCATAGTTCGCGTCGAAGGTCTGGACATGGGCCAAGGCTTCGTTCAAGCTTGCGTCGTTATACGACTGGCTACGTGGCCACAAGAAGGAATGGTTGCTACCAAACGACACTATGTTGAACTTGGATCCCGTCGGGAGAGACTTGAGCAAGATCATCATGGCTTTGATCACCACTAAACCACCATAGTCAGTAACGATATTTATTGACACACGAATGGATACGTGTATGGGGCATTATATGATTGAAGGGACAGATAAGACACGAGCCCACGAAGATGCATGTTTAGACAAAACAATATGTGCAAATAAACTTACTCTCCATTTTCCCTCCCATGCTGCCAGATCGATCGACAATGAAGACGACCTCGCTAGGGTTGTGAGTAATGTTGAATCGCGGTACCAGAGTTGTCACCAAGGCTCTTTGGTCGGCGATAGTTTCGTGCGTTTCCAAGAGTGCTCTCGGAATATCTGCGTCCTTGATGTTTGCAGTGATGATGAAGTCCTTGTCCAGAACCGTAGTGTTAAGTGATAATGTGGCAAACCCACGGTTGCTGACATGTGCAGTAGTGGGCATATCTGTTGTGCGGCCAATGCCGACAGTGACGGGATGGCTCGGAGACTGAATCTGCTGGATATGACATCCCTCGGGACTTTGGAAGTCAACAGTTACCTGAATGTCCTCGGCAGCCTCGCCTAGAGAATTCGATTGCGAGATTCCACTAGGGGTTGGTCCGTAACGGGGCGCAATAGACGATGGAATGGTGAATCGAAGGCCATTAGCCCCGGCATCATGTCTCAACTCGCCGATATAGACCAGCTCCACGAGCACCCGAGTCTTGGCAGGTACATTTCCGATTTTGGTCACGAAAATATCAGAGGCCTCAGACAGCTGTTCCAACAGCCCGGCTGCCAGGCCCTGGTTGACTGCATCGTCGTATTCGTGGCGGGCTTGCTGTTTCTCTTTGACGACGCCCCGGACCTGCACATCCCCGATGGTGGCCGTGAAGGAAACGACCGACACGCCATCGTAGAGGGGGAATGAGTAGACTATATCTTTGAGGTGCTCACTGCTGTCGTTGGAGAAGGCCTGTGTCAAGGTTGTTCGTGAGGCGGTGTCCTTGATGACAGCGTGGACGTTCATGCTCTGCAAGGGGAGAGATGATCGCGTATCATTTACAGGCGAGCTACCTGGTGAAGGGATATACCAGCATCCGCAAATGGGACGGGGCGGTGGGGGTGAGGCGAACCTGGACATGGCTGCGGTTGTATTCCACATACAGTACCAGTCCAACAAAGAGACTCGCAGGTGATATCTTGGGGGACTGGGGATGTGATGTAAGTCGAATGGGGCCACTCCAGATCTCGATACTCTGACAAGGTGGTGTGCTCTGCTCGTGAAGTTGAGGATGGTCAAATGAAGGGGAATTCAGGTGGCTTATATGCACCTGGAATAGGTACCTAGGTAGTAGGCCAATAGACCCAAGGCTCTTTCTTTTACACCTTGGAAGTCATTGATTGTTACGCCGTATCTGCCAGTCAGGAAAGATGCATCGCCGTAGGTTTAGCCATTAGACCTGCGGCCTGCATTCGGTGTCCTGTTCTGGCTGCCTAATGCCGGTAGCTTCTTTGTCATTGGTTGCCTCGCAAACTTAGATAAATAGTTACCTGGGGTTGGGCAAGTGAAGCGCATTATAAAGTCTGCAGGTGCTGCCTACAGCTTTATCAAATGTTAAAGAACCAGGCTAACTCTTAGGTAGGTGGCCGACGAACTAAGGTAGATAGTGGGATACGTAAGTCTATCTATCGATC
Organism: Astrocystis sublimbata; assembly: GCA_022453515.1. Taxonomy (NCBI): domain Eukaryota; kingdom Fungi; phylum Ascomycota; class Sordariomycetes; order Xylariales; family Xylariaceae; genus Astrocystis; species Astrocystis sublimbata. The sequence goes on along the minus strand of JAJNNY010000013.1, from coordinate 726,397 downwards.
GGTTTGTTATACGTCTACGGCATTGGCTCAAACGGAGCGGTGGCTCGAAGTTTCAGTCATTGCCACCGTCGGAGATGAGTCATCACCGAGACTTGCAACTTCCATCCGAGAGTCTTGTCCAGGCGTTTGAAGTTTACGGGAAAGGAAACAGCTACACCCGCTTACAGTATATATAGCTGTACTGTACTGTACGAACACTGTATTCGGCAGCAAGGAGCCTGGAGGTAGTACAGCCGAAGGAATAGGTGAGGGATCTTAGGTAGGTACTACCTAGAGGTAGTATGCACAACAAGCAAACAACAGAGTGCATCTGTATTTTGTGACCAGCGCGGGAATAGGGAACTTCTTTGAATGATCGCAATTCATTGCTATATGCAGATCAACTTGTAGCTGCAAATCCAAGCTTAATGAAGCTAATTGGATGACTTGTCGTTGTACTTGCGAGCACTGTGAAAGTGTCCCACACATTCATTGGCGAGACACGCGAGTTCATGACATCACCAGAACTGTAGCCCGTACGATTATTTGAGACGCGTCACAATGTTGGTGTTACTTCTTCGATCGGGTGAAAAAAGGGCATTTTGGTCTGTTCCTGAATTGTAGACGAAACAATATCTTTTAATGATCATTTTTAATTTTTGAGAGCAGAACAAGCAATCTGGCATAATATAACATCCGGAAGCCGTCATGTCTGCCAGAACGAAGCCAAGCAACGTGCCTGGCGACGTGGTCCCGGCTGAGGATCTGGTGCTTGAGACGGGCGCCTCACTCATTCAGGTAATGCGCCTTTCTCTATTTCGCATTAGAATATTCGTTCGTTTATGTTGAATGTGCCCTGACGCGAGAATAGAATTTTGAGCCTACGAAGCAGTTGTGTGCCCACCTCAACGCCTTCCACACATATGCAGACGAACCGGGCCGCTATGTTGAGGCCAACCACTACTGCGCTCACTTGACAGAAGGTGCGTTATGCGACTTACTCAAAAAAAAGACTTTCTCACGAAAAGTCAATCAGTGCCAACTAAGCATGTCGCTGACCTTGAGATACAGACGTTCGACAATGCATACTCTACGACAGCCCCGGGCCAAACGCCCGCCTGATCGGGATCGAGTACATGATCACGCCCAAACTCTACGAGACCCTCCCCACTGAGGAGCGCAAGCTCTGGCACTCGCATGTCTACGAGGTAAAATCCGGAATGCTCATCATGCCTGGCCCGACAACGCTCGGCCTCCAGCAAGCGTGGGAGGCCGCCGAGTCTCAGGAAATGAAGCACGTCATCGGGCTCTACGGCAAGGTGTACCATCTCTGGCAGACGGACCGCGGCGATAAGCTGCCGCTGGGCGAGCCCAAGCTCATGACGAGTTTCACAGCCGATGGCCAGTTCGACTTTGAGAAAGTCGTCGGGGAACGTGACAAGAGGTTTGGGACTGATTGGAGGAGGAAGAGACTCTTGCGACAGGACCTCGAGGAACCTCAAGTCCATGAAGATGCTGACTACGCTTGGAAATCGAGGAGAAACTCAATGTGAGAGAGAGGTCGACCTCCATGCTACTACCTCGCTCTGTGTGGGACAAGCTACTGAGGTCGTGGACCATGCTGCGTGACAATTCATGGACCTCGTATCTCTCATCTAAGAGGTTAATGGCAAAGGCTACGTAAGAATGGAGTTGACTCATTGGCTCATGCGTAAGACTGTATATTCATTGTTGAACCCGCTCGGTTACCTCGACCTATAGATCCTTCCAACGAGATATATGTGTGACACCTTCAGCTACATGGGCTCAATAAGTTACCCCGCAGCCCATCAGCACTTTATATCTGCCGAATTGGAGTTGAAGAATGCTGGGCGTGGTGTATCATCCGCTTCTCGAAAGGGTAATATGGTGATATGCTGCGAAGACAGGGGGTACGGCGTATATACAGTGAACCCACCCAAACCAGAGGTCAGCGTGAAGATGAAGATGTTTCACAGATACCTTTAAATTTGCAAATCACAGGCTGCAAAGATGGATGCGGACATCGACGAGCTGAAGAAGGAGGTGTCCTTTCTACGCAAGGAGCTATCTCGAGTATCGGATGAAGCCGAAGTGCGTAAAGTCCATCATAAATACGGTTACTATTTGGACAAATGTCTATACAACGAGGTTCGTCCCCGATGCTCTCCATCTGCTGAAAAACATGTTGCTAACAATAAGCAGGTCGTAGACATGTACGCAGACCACCCTGACACGTATGTTGAATTCCTTGGGTCACGATATCGGGGAAAGGAGGGCGTCAAAAGACTGTACAACGGCCGTTTCCAGAGCACGTTCGTGAAGGGCCGCAACGGACCCGTCCACGGCTTCCTGCTAGACCACATCATGATGCAAGACATCGTGGACGTAGACCCAACGGGCACGCACGCGTGGTGTCGGATGCGCGCATTGATGCAAGCGGGCACGCACAAGTCGGTGCGCGACACGCACCCTCGCGGCCACGTCCAGTGGTGGGAAGGCGGCCTCTACGAAAACGAATATCTCAAGGAGAACGGCGTGTGGAAGCTCTTCCGGTACCGCTACTTCCCGTTCTGGCACGCCGAGTTCGAGAAGGGCTGGTCCTTGACCAAGGAGAACTACATTCCCTGGCCGACCAAGACGTACCCGGAAGACCCCTGGGGCCCCGACGAGATCATCGACCAGAAGATGCTGTGGCCCGACACGCGCGTCGTGCCCTTCCACTACCCGCACCCCGTGACCGGCAAGCGCGTCTTCGACGATGACTTGCGCGCCCCTAACTACGGCCACGACGTTGCCGAGGCCGAGCCCCCGCTGTCTCTTGCTCTGCCGGACGGGCAGGAGAGGAAGGGTGAGGGGAATACCTGGGACAACGAGGGCTCGATCAGGGTTCTGCCTGAATTGGTGGAGAATCCTTGACGATGGCCGCGACAGACGAATACATAGCCTAAAGCGGGTGTTAGGTAGTGTCGGGGAAGAGGGGGTTGGCAGCGCAGGCAGGGCAGCTAATGAGGACGGTAGTTGGAGAAATGGGGTGCGAGGGTGGTGCCCATGTGGTGGTACGGGTGGCAACAAAGGCCTCAATTTACGCTCTTTCAAGAAAACATGTGTCAGGGAAACAGCGATATGAATATGCGGATGCCTATAGCATTGGGCACAATTGGGAGCAGGCACCCGTGCCTACCTCTACCTGTAAGACAGTAAAGCAGTAAGGCAGGCAAGTGCGCAACGTGACAGATGACATCAAGGTTACTTACTTAGCCTACTGCCCGCAGCCTCTAGACCAACTTGATTGCTTGCACCTTTCATTTCATTATCAAACACCGAGACAAACCAAAACCACATGTTCAGCGCCCTCACTTCATTTGACTCTCGAACAACCACATACCACGATAACAATAATACCGACTCGTGAGGACCAAGGCCCAATTCCTCAAATCGACAACCTGTCTGTCTCGTGTTGCAGTGTTGAGTAAACGAACAGAAACTTAAAAATGGCGCATCTAGAAGGTCTGGCACCGGAGATAGCTCCGTACCCTTACCAAGAGGGAAAACGGGTAGGCGAAAGCGTCAAGTTTCCCGACACCTCAGCCTTCTCGTCTATGAACAAGACTTCGCGGTTCGAGGGCGACATCTTCAACTTGGAAGTCACCGGCGAGATTCCACGCGATATCAACGGTACATTCTATCGAATACAGCCAGTAAGATCATCGACCAAACCCCAACCGGGGATTGCATCGTTGACCAAGGTTCAAGGACCACAGGTTTCCACCGCTGTATGAAGATGACATACATTTCGTGAGTTTTCAGACATTCCTTATCCAGCTTGCTACTTTGCGACTGACACTGTTATCTTCAGAACGGAGATGGTACGCACTTCTTTCCAATTAAACAATCCGAATGAATCTAAAGTGACCGTTTGTCAGGTAGCGTGACGGCTATTCGTATCAGCGAAGGACATGCCGACTTCAAGCAGCGATACGTGCGCACCGACAAGTTTCTTGCGGAAGAGAAAGCGCGGAAAGCACTTTTCGGGCGGTATCGAAACCCGTATACCGACAATGAGAGCGTGAAGGGCGTGATTCGAACTGTCTCAAACACGAACATCACCTTCTGGCGCGGCATGCTACTTGCGAGCAAAGAGGATGGGCCGCCGTTCGCAATGAATCCAGTCACGCTCGAGACTATCGGCCGTTACGACTTCGAAGGTCAGATCAAGACGCCTACATTCACGGCACATCCCAAGTTCGATCCTGACACCGGTGAAATGCTGTGTTTTGCATACGAGACGGGAAGCGATGGCGCAGACTGTGGTGTTGATGTCGTGACTTGGACCATTAATGCTGATGGCATCAAGACGGAGGAACTGACCTTCAAAGCTCCATTCTCTGGGATGATACACGACTGCGGCGTTTCCAAAAACTGGATGGTACTTCCTCTGACTCCTATTAAGACGTCATTGGATCGACTCAAGAAGGGCGGAAACAAGTTCGCGTGGGATCCTAAAGAAGATCAAGTGTATGGCCTAGTTCCACGACGCGGTGGCAAGGCTGAAGACGTGATCTGGTTTCGAGCAGACAATGGTTAGTTACGAGTAGACCATGGGAACGTCCGCCTTGATGTTAACAAGTATGGCTGTAGGTTTCCATGGCCATGTGGCTGGCTGCTATGAGAATGAGGAAGGGAACGTCGTTTTCGATCTGACTGTCGCGGACGGCAACGTCTTCTTCTGGTTCCCTCCCGACGGCGAGGTACCAGATCTCAACAGACGATCTCGTCTTAGCAGTCCGACATGTCGCTGGATTTTCGATACGAAAGCGAAAACTGGCACACGTGTCAAGCCATTCCTGCAATGGCGGACAAATGGCGAATTCTCAAGAATCGACGATAGGGTGATAACGAAGAAGTATAAACACTTCTGGCAACTACGGGTTGACGGAGATCGGCCGTACGACTTTGCCAAGTGCGGGCCGCCAGCGGGTGGTCAGTTCAACTGCATGGCTCATTACACATGGGACCCTGATGACGAGAGCAAGACAGGAGAAGAAGACATCGTGAGTGGCTCCGAGGACTTGTTGACGAGCGTTACTAATCTTCCTCTCTTCAGTGGTTCGCAGGACCGACTGCTACATACCAGGAGCCAGTGTTTATACCAAGAGATGGCGGCGCCGAGGGAGAGGGTTATCTCGTAGCACTCAAAAATAACCTCGATGAGCTTAGGAACGACGTGGTTATTTGGGATGCGCTGAAGCTCAGTGCAGGCCCTCTGGCCACACTGCACCTACCACTGAGGCTTCGTCTTGGCCTTCACGGCAACTTCGTCGACCAACGAGACATCGAGGCATGGCAGCAGCGTAGAGAGAGCGAATTGGGCCCCGTCAAGCCTGCTGCAAGCCCACTCCCATGGCAAGTGGACATGATGTCGACCAAATCCGGCGACAGTGCGAACGGAGACACCGTTGATGAAGGTACTTAGTTGGTACTTACTTCGTCCAAAGCCAAGAAGGGAAGAGAGGTGATATCATGATTTCTTGATGCTGCAGCCAAGAGGATATGTATATGGGTGCCTCGGTGGTCTGATGGACTGATGAGGGAACAGTGAGCTGCTTGGGCCTTGCCCCAGACAGCGGATATTCAATCGTGAGGTAATTGATTGGTATGGCGAGGCGTTCACAGAACCAACGCGCTTCTCGTGAGGGGGATCTTGTGCTCCGAAGCCAGGGATGCTTATCGCCGCCTGTGTCTTCACACACTTATGCAGGAACACAGGCAATATACAACTGCTCATATAATCGATTGAGGCCAATGACAATGCGGTTGTGACATCCAGGCAATCTACCTAACATGGGACTTGTCCGTCCGCGTGTGTGATCTGTGAGAAACCGATGCCATCATAGCTCTACGCGGTACTACCTAGGGCGCTGATCACGCACCTCGCCTACCAAGGGAGAGATAGCGGGGTGCGGGGTTATTGCAGTGCACACACGACAGGGGTTGTACGCTTAAGCCTCTCGCGTTTTAGCGCCCATCTGTACGCTAAGTACTGTACCGGGAATTATAGTGGGGTTAGAAGCCTTGCTAGAAAAGTAACAGCTAAATTCTTTAGAAGCGCTGTGAGATCTAGAAGCGTTGTGAAATCCAGAACTCTTGTGGACCCCTATAACTACGTTGTATTTAACCCCTATTGTACGCTAATCATATATGCCAAAGCAACCAATCTACAGGTCAAATAGAATCTATATCTCTACCTGCCTACTTGCCTACCTGCCTGCCTACCTGCCTGCCTGCCTGCCTGCCTACTAGTCCTTGGGGGTAAGCTCTAATCCAGTCCTTAGGGGTAGGCTCCAATCCAGTCCTTAGGGGTAGTCCAGTCCAGTAGGTGTAGTCCAGTCCAGATCCAATCCAGTAGGTGGGTAGCCTACAGCCATGATCCCAGTCAGCACTACGCATACGCCGGAGAGTGTATTTACGTGGGCTATTCAATTGGCTGATGCCTCGTAGCATGCGCGCGCGCGTGTGTGAGGCGTGGGTGTGTGTGAGGCGTGGGTGTGTGTGTGGGTGTGGGTGTGTGCAGTATGTGTGTGCAGTATGTGTGTGCAGTATGTGTGTGTAGTATGTGTGTGAGAAGGACAGGAATGGAGGCACACAGGCTTGACGAGGGAGATTTTTCTCTAAGTTCGATGAGCCTTCCATTTCTACGATTATATTCTGCTTCGTGCCTTCCGTACGTGCCTCCGTATGCCTTTGAATTCGTGAATCTAAGCTATAGTGCTTGATCGCCTGTATTTCTAGTAGCTATGCCCTGTACCGCTAGGTCCGGAAGCGTTATGGAATCCAGAAGCGTTGTGGATTTCGGAAGCCTTATTGCCCTTCCAGAAGACCAACAAGCCTTGTGGCCCCCCCTCAATCTCCCGCTACAGTAGGTAAGTTCAATCCTCTCTATGGGGGATTTCAGGTAACACCCGCCCCAAAGGAGCCCTGTTGTATGACACAAGATATTGCTCACGCAAGGGGCCCTTTCTCACCGCACTCATTACCGCGACATTGTCTAGGCCAGTGTTACATAAAGCTATTCGTTATGACGGTTTCTGAGAAGGTCAAGATTCAGCATCACTTCTTCACGGACGACCGACGGGTAGAGAGCAGTATGTGAAGTGGAGCATCACGACAATCGTGCCGAATGCAACGTTAAGCCAGCTGCTGGGTGCTTTGCTTTTCCACACCTGCACTTGATCTTCACATCCACAGCTCGACAGCTTCCCGACTTCGCAACATGAACATGATGGACAGGGATGCCGCCATCGTAGAACAACCCCATGTTCGCCACAAAGGGAAGGTTCATTTACATGATGCGCATAACCAGGCTGAAAAGTTGGTCACTCGTCCCGGTGCGTCCAAATCGATACCACCTTGTCCAGCAACGGTGTGTGTAGGTGCTCGAGGGAGGTGAGGGAGGTAGCTACTTGCTACATGAGCCCTTTGGACTTATCTGCAGCACGCCATGCATCTTATCACGATCGACAGGGACTCTAAGCTTGCCTCCGTCCTGCTGCTACCATGAACCTACCTACTGAGCATACATCCAATAGATGCCCTGTACAGTATACCTTGACGTCCTGCTCTCGACTCCACTATATCGAGACATTCTTCCCGCATGCGGAATGTAGCTATGACTGCCGATGCGGATAGACTACTAGCGCATAGTCTTCATCTATATAATAGAGCCGTATATCCTACGTATATATCGGTTGGGTCCCAAGTCGGTTGACGTTTGTTGCGAGTGCCGTGATCGACTGATGAGTGTTATCACCTTGGTGTCATCATCTAGGTGTCATCATCATCATGTATTCCCTAAATCGCTGTTCTGCTTCTTTCTTGTTGCTGGCGACAGCCATCCTCAGGGTTGATGCGGCCGACTTCGACCCCCTTCAATATGTCGACCAGCTGATCGGAACCCGAGCCGGAGGCAATGTGTTTCCCGGGGCCTCGCTTCCCTATGGCCTTGCGAAAGCCGTTGCCGACACCAACTCGGGCAGCAACCAGGGCGGCTTCACTCTCGACGGCACTCCCATCCTGGGTTTCTCGGCCCTCCACGATTCCGGCACTGGCGGCGAGCCATCTTTGGGCAACTTCCCCTTGTTCCCCTACGCCGCCTGTCCCGGCGACGATCTCAACCTGTGCACCTATCCAAAGAAGACACGCGTGGCTCATGGGGCATTTGATGCCAAAAATGTGGCCGCACGCCCTGGTTTCTTCTCCGTCACCCTGAACAGCGGTATCAAGGCTGAGATGACCACCTCTCAGCGCACTGCTCTGTTTCGCTTTACCTTCCCCACCACTGCAGACGGCGCCCACCCGCTCCTCCTACAGGATTTGTCAGATCTCCATGATTCTCGTCAGGATAATGGCAGTGTCTCGATAGACCCTGAGACGGGTAGAATCAAGGGACAGGCCGTCTTCTTGCCTAGCTTTGCCCAGGGACAGTATACGTCCTATTTCTGTACCGATTTCTCGGGCTCCAAGATTTTCGACACGGGTATTTTCGCCAACAGTCGAGCTAGCGCAGACGTCAAGAACTTGAAGGTCTCGCGGTCCATCAACGGCTATCCTCTACCGGGTGGTGCTTTCATCAGATTCGAATCGCCTGAAAAGCCCGTCACGGCACGTGTAGGCTTGAGCTTTATCAGCTCTGATCAGGCATGCACCAATGCCGAGGCGGAGATCCCTGATTTCGACTTTGACGCCGTACAAGCGGCTGCTACAAAGGCCTGGCGAGAGAAAATGAGCCCTATAACTGTGTCGACTGGCGGAGGCGTTAATCCAAAGCAGATCACGAACTTCTACAGCGGAATTTACAGGACCATGGTGAATCCTCAAAATTACACAGGAGAGAATCCCAACTGGAACACCGGGGAGCCGTACTTCGACTCATTCTACTGTCTATGGGACAGTTTTCGGTCTCAGATTCCCTTTTTGACTATCCTTGACCCCTCGTCGGTTGAGCAGATGATTCGCTCGCTGATTGATACTTATAAGCACGAAGGTTGGCTGCCTGATTGCCATATGAGTTTCTCAAAGGGGTATACACAGGGCGGATCAAATGCCGATACGATCTTAGTCGACGGTTATCTGAAGGGTTTGGAGGGAGGCATCGATGTGAGTTGCGGTATGTTCTGAAGAGGGAAACATGTGCTAACTTCTGCTAGTGGGACGTCGGGTATGAGGCGGTAGTGAAAGACGCCGAAGTCGAGCCTTTCGGTGAGTTCTTCAACCCGCTGTGAAGAAGAATTTTAGGTGACTGACCGTTATAGACTGGTGCTGTCACGGCCGAGGTGGTATTGACAGCTGGAAATCCCTCGGCTATATCCCAGTGCAAGATTTCGACTACAAGGGCTTTGGAACTTTGACACGAAGTCTTTCCAGAACCCTAGAGTACAGTTACAACGACTTTACTATCGCTCAGATGTCCAAGGCAATGAACAAGACTACCGATGCGGAAAAGTACCTTGAATCCAGCACTAACTGGAGAAACCTTTACAAGGATAACCAAACTTCGAGTCTGTTTTCGGGAGAGGATACTGGCTTTGTTGGTTTCTTCCAGCCAAAGTATATTAATGGAACTTGGGGCTCACAAAACCCGCTAAAGTGCAGTAACATTGACAACACTGGATCAAGCTGCTCTTTGCAGAACACTGGAGCTGAGACTTTCGAAAGCAGTATCTGGGAGTATGGCTTCTATGTACCTCATGACCAGGGCTCACTCGTCACACTGTATGGTGGCCCCAGCAACTTCGTTAAACGACTTGACTACCTTCACGACACAAATATTACCTACATCGGTAATGAGCCCTCATTCTTGACCGTGTTCCAGTACCACTACGCCGGGCGACCTGGTTTGTCCGCTAAGCGCAGCCACTTCTACATTCCGCGATTCTTCGACACTACGCCGCAAGGACTTCCAGGCAACGACGATAGCGGTGCCATGGGATCATTCGTCGCTTTCTCCATGATGGGGCTCTTCCCGAACCCAGGCCAAGACGTTTACCTCATCACAACACCGTTCTTTGAGAGCGTCAACATCACTAGTCCAGTAACGGGCAAGACCGCCATCATCCGGGTCGTCAACTACGATCCTCAGTATGAGGCAATTTATATCCAGAGCGCTACACTCAATGGCGAGTCGTATACCAAGAACTGGATCGATCACAGCTTCTTCACCGAGGGCAAGGAACTCGTGCTGACTGTGGGCAAGACTGAGAGCTCTTGGGGCACGGCTGTGAAAGACCTACCACCTAGCGTGGGCGAGTACAGTGGTTTTAATGGAACTGCTGTGACTAAGAGGGCGATGCCACATAATCTACGAAATCCCATTGCGGTGGGCGGATCTGGACTCGGATTTAGACAAGTTTGAAGATGTTTTTTGGGCAGGTAATCTGGGGTTACATCGCTGACAGTATAGCAATACTCATGTACCTACTTACATGTAGCAATTAGCCTACCTGGGTCTTTTACCTCTTATGCAATCATAGATTATCTATCTAGATACCTTAAGCCAATATGTGCTAAGCGGAGTCAAGATAAGGTCTGTCTGACCCAACTAACAACCACAGCCGGTCTGACTCAGCCTTGGATGCCGATGGCCAAATGTGTAGTAGCTTGCAGACACGTCTCTGATCGCATGCGTTATTCCACGTAAACGGTTTGTTATGAGCATGTTCATTGGGAAATCGCTGTGACAGTCTGTATTGGGAAACCAACAATGTCAACCTATCGGAAGTCTCGGCATAGCAATGGCAAGGTTGCCATGTCTCAATTCCAACCAAACCCGTCAAAGACTTAAACGCCGTCAGGTATAGCAAACGGCTCACCGAATGCTTAGGCGAGACGCACGATTACCACTGTTCAAAAACCTGGGTCGGCGACCTACCTTACCTTGCCTTGCGCTAGACTCGACCATCTTTCGGTACATCTGACAGGACGCAGCGCCACCTGAACGGTCGGTCGGTAGGTTGGTCGGTTTGCAACCATGAAAGCCGCTCCGGTTGAAGATACGACGAGTGACCTGGCCCTGTCTGTTCCCTTTTTCGGCTCACCGTTAACCTACCTGGCCCCGGGCATGGGTCGCTCGCTACATGTAATACACTGCTACGCGCTCACTGCGACCTGACGTTTTGGGAAGCGAGTCTGGGAGCTTCTACATCTACATCTTCGTATTTTAAACGAGACGGAACGAAACGAAACGAAACGATTGACGTGGCAGTCATGGACAGAAGAATCGTTTTTGAGAGCCGGTAGACGGTGCAGGCAGGCAGGCACCAGGTAGGTAGGTATTTCATTGAGCTTCCGCGTGGCAACGTGAATCAGTTCATATTGCCCTATGCGGTTGCACTTTCTGACTCGAGATCGCGATGCGGGGAACGAATGGGAGTCAGTAGATATCGGAGATAGCGTTTCTATTCGTACACATGTCTTCACCCAACGAGGATAGAGCCTGCTCTCGTCTGACAAGGCGACATAGACAGCTGTAGAAATAGACTGATTATGTCTTGGCAATTGCTGGCCAGGTTGCGATGGAAGCCTGAGTCCTGGCGAGGTTGGTTTCTGGCCTTGTTCGGGTTTATGGCTGGTATGAGGGAAGCAGTCTGCTGGTGGCCTACACAAGTAGCGAGTTGGGTTCAATTCATAACAGGGTTATTGGTTTGCGCTGGTTTGGCTCATTTGTATGTACTCTAGCAACAAATACAGTAGGTGGTGGTACCTTGCCGCATGCCTTGTAACTTTGGATCATGAAGATCTATAGTTCGCAAGTCTATAGTACACATGTTGATCTCGGGCATTCAATCGGTCACATTTCTCCAAGTGTAAAAAGTGTATTGTGTGGTGTTATACTACTAGCCTCTTGCAGCTGTCGGTGTTATGTGTTAGTAGGCAAGTACTGCGTCTACTTCTAAGACCCCGCCAAACCAACAAAGATAGGATGGGCATATTATGGGAGGGGTAGCGTCAGGGGTCTCTGCATTTCCCGCACGAGATGCTGTTACGGTCGACATGCCAGATTTAGCCGTTGGAGATAGATACTGAATCGAAGCCGATTGCGGATAGATGGGTAGGTACAGTAGATCTGATTTTTGGGGTTTTATGTCTGTCACTTCACCTAGATGACTGTTGGAAAATATTCCAGATAGATAGATCATTGGATTTGTCCGCCGGTGTGGCTTGTGCAGATCATAGTCGTCAATTCGGTTGAGCAATTATTGCGACCCCCATACTGAGCCGGTTGACTGCTGTGCCTGGGTCGAGACAAGCATTTGCGCCATGCATTAGCAAAGCCACATATGCAGCAGCAGCAAGATGGAATCAACTACGGTAGCTATTAAAACTGACTCATATAGTTTAATCGGAGGGTGCATATGTGTTTTTTCATATGCCGCTGCGTGACCCCAATGTCTGTCATCCGTTTCCCGGAGTGATTTGGTTTTGAGAGAGGCGCGCACCCAGCACTTCTCCGAATGTGAATTTGGAAGACATCCTCTTATGTGTGAGGACAGGTTAAAGGCGAATGACTAAAGTTTTGAGGTAATAAGCAGAGCCCAGAAACAAGCGATTTGGAGAGAGGTGTTAATGAAAATGGCCCCTCTCATTCCAGCTTACTTTAACGTAGTTCTACATGGTCCATACTCCATTGGCCAATGTTGAGTTTGATTGCTTATTTATCTTCTGTTGCAAGACATATGGAGAGCTATCGTCTTCTCCGAGACATTTCAAGGCGATATAGTCACAGCTCAGTCAGTCTGTGTCACCGACACGAATGCGGTGATGCTCAACGGGTCAGCAAGATGTTCATGAAGATGAGTTGGAGATTTGTAGAGTTGGTTCGATGGAACTTCATAACCAAGGACACTTGTTACACAGCATCTCTGGTCGTGGTCGCTTCATCTGTCGTTTAGTGTGATTCTCAAGGCATTACAATTACATTGCAGGGGCACAACCGTCACACACACAGCATTGTGTCTTGGCCATCTGTATCTTCCATTCTTCCTCGATTGAATCGTGGGGACCTAGGGTGTGGGGGCCTGATACTGCGCGGTTTCATCCAAGGCCGCTGGCGAATGGGACGGGAGGAACTGTTATCAGGACTCTGTATTATCATGGGACACAATAGACTGACCAGGATAGGTCTGACCAAGGGTAACCTATTATTACACCGCATACAGCTACTATTAAGCGACCAACCTTCGGATGTAATCGGGTCGGCTGGTAAAAGCTGCTGGGTCTATCTAGATCGGAGATTTTGTCCAGTCGCGTATCTATCATCGCTGCCATCGCATATATCGTGATATGCCAGCGAAGTGACACATTGTCGTAGAGGTCTTTTGGCATCCAGACCTGAGGCTCTGGCGTCGAATGATTAATGTACCAATAAGTATCACCAGATAAGGCTGTAATAATCCTACGTCTCTTTCTTAGATGTCAAATTGTCCACCCGCTGCTGTAGATACCAAGACACCTTACTTCGCCATTGAATGCTTTTGATCTGGAATGAGCGACTATCACCGTCGGACACAATGAAACAAGTTAGTGTTCGTTGGAAGCTCAAGCTTAGATCCATTAAATCTACCAAGGATATCTCGTATGCAAAAGTAAGGTCGATCTTGTGGCGTCACACTAACTTGGGTCCATTTCGCGAAATTTAGATAGTGCCAAATCATTCGGACGACAGCGTCAGGAGTCCACGTAGTAGGTAACCTTTCGATTTATCAGTTATAATTCGTGATGAAGCTCAGTCTGCTATTTGAATATCCATGAAAGGCGTCTGTAAATCATCTTTCTTTTGCCATCATTTGTGCGAACACGCCAGAACCTCTGCGATTGTATCATCCGTTGTAAGGACCGTATGATGGACATGACATGTACATTGATGGTGGAGCAGATTCGTATGACAATAATGATGCGTGTCAGTCATACTTATGCAGCTACCACTAGGAATCGAAGCACCAGTATGTTGCTTTTTCGAGTGCCAACCAAGCTAAGGTCTTGAAACTGTAGTCCAAGAGCTATATTGGGCATAGGTAAATCAAGTACTGAATCCACGGTATGTGGTGCTTGTGATATGAAGAAGAGAATCATTATGAGATGCGACAGACCGTGTCACGACATTTGAGATCTACCCTTGGCTGCGCTCCATCTATATGTTCTAGTCTTGCGGACGACAACGCTGAAACCATGTTGACATTGCAACTTGAAGCCCTTGCTATCTGATACCATCGCGCGAGTGCCTCGAATGGCAAGAAGACAAGCATATAAGCATATGCTAAGTATATACACACTTCTGACATGGATCGCGACTATTAAACTCCCCTCGAGCAGAGAACCCTACGTATAGAGCAAGCTGACTACACTGAAATCCTTGAGTGGTCAGCCCTAATCCATGCATTCCGTTGCCAAACACTCGGCTGCTATCCCACTGGCCTTATTCATTGATTTCTCTTCATTTTTATTTGATCATCCCATATTTGACCTTGCAAGCTTCCGATTTTTTTTGTTAGCGCATGTCATGCATCGTGTAATAAGCACCAACTTCAGCAATCACATCATATCATTGCATGCCGTACTGCTACTGCTATACAGAAGTGGTTGCCTTACATATGTGTTAATATATATACGTACGCAATGATTCTCCAAGGTTCATCCCAACAGCATTCGCTGCATAACTTGCTTCCAAGGCCGAACCTATCTCATATAGCGCAGGGTTGCGATACCGCCAAGGCGCCAAAGTCAACTAAGACCCTTGTCAGATTGTCGAGGGATCCTCACCACCATCTCCAAACAGCTTCAGCACGGGGCCACCCGTTCTTTACCTACCCACTAACGAAAAGTTAGAGGGCTGCTACCTTCAAGGGCAGGTAGATGTAGCTATCGCCGGGGTTCATGTTGTGAAATATGCAGTTATGTCATAGCGTTACATCGTTTAGACGAAGAACCGATGGGAATAATTTCATGTCAGAGTTGCCGTGGAGGGCGTGTGATAGATTCAAAGGACCATATTGTCGGAACTTGATGCCAAATGAGGTCAGCTCCACCACCATTATCAACAATAGATATAAGTCACACGGTAAGAGCATCCAGATCTAGCACTGATTGTTGCCAACTGATGGACTGTGAAACGGAATCGAAGTTGGATTTCACGGTAGCTTAATTCCCGTAAGCCAACCTGGATTCGTCAGGAGATTGTTGATGTTTGAACTTGGTCAATCTTGTTGTTTCTTTTCGTCGGACGCGTCTCGGTGAGTGACATATGAAACTCAGGTGGATGTAGCTCGCGAAGATATTGCGCTGCTGCATTGTCCATCAACTCAAACAGTAAAGTACAGTTGCATCGGGCACCCAGCACTGCCGTGGAAGCCAAGCAGACTCCAACAAGAGGGTCCATTTCTCCATTCTTAGATCGACCGAAACCACTCATGGCTCAAGAGTCATGCCGAAGACCGTAGAACATATATATCTCCAATGAAAAATCCAGTGCAAAACGGGCGCAAGAGAACAGGCAGCATTGATTTGATATTAATGTGCCGAAGCCCGACAATGTAGATAGATACAGGCCTCTTGGTATTGTTTGACCTGGAAATGAGAGTAACGATACTTCTTTTGCAGACTAAGAGCTGTAGGGGAAAGCCTGGTGGATCCTCTAGACTCGAGCGACAATGTACATGCACAGATGTGCAAATTGTAGTTACAAGACTCGCAAAAAGAAGATGTCGCATCGTCTTGTGATCCTTTTATAGATAGCAGACCCAGCTGAGTTCTCGAAGTAGCGGTAGCTGAATGCTATCTACATGTATAAGCATTAACGTGGAGACAACGGCTTACCACTTTGGGATTAAATGCCAGATTTTACCCTCCCTTGCGATCAACAGCACAACGTATAGAAAGAAGTGTGTATGTGTATGTGTGTGTGTGTGCAACTATCTTCCTATGTGAGTTGTCTCTAATTGCTGACACGGAAAATATTTTTATATTGGGCTGGCTATCGCCGAATGCTGTGTGACCAGTGAAGTCTTATACATGAATGGCCTCGGCTCTCCTAATAAATCAGGAGACTCCCAGGGCCTATGGTACCCCGGGAAACCACATGAAAATTCTACAGAAAGCGAAGATGTCGAAAGGTTTTTTACTCAAGTTTTTTTTATCTAGGAACGAGACGGTTTTCGCGTACGGCAATTCACAGTTTTAGGTCTGATGTGCGAAAATACGGCGTAGCGTAGCATGGATGTGAAGCAGCCGATGACGCCCCGCGCACAATTTGTACCCAACTTAGATGGGCAGATGGGCACATCAAAGCGATTGTACAGTAGCGTAACCGCCTAGGCTGTCACGCTGCAACCCATACTACACATTACTAGCTAGGATCGGGGGTCGAGGTCCGCCAACCGCGACCGAATCATTTACTCGGTAACCATCCAGCCTGCCGTCACCCTGTATCTTTGAGCAGAGGTAACCAACCTTGCCGCTTCCTGATGGGTAATCAACAACCGTGCGACACAAAACAGCATGCTGTCCAACCCAATTTACTTACCATGTGGCGTTGTCGGCATTGGGATGCAATGTCTAACCATAGTCATAGCATATACTGGGCTTGCAGATAAAGGTGACGGATTTTGGATCTTTGCTACTACTCCGAGAAAAAAAAAGGGTGGGAAGCGAAAATCGGACAACCCGCCGTGGGGAGTACATTGGTACCTAGTAGGTAGCTCTTAATAGACAATAGACATATACTGCACTAAAAACACGCATCGGCTATGCTATCCATATTCGTCAAGATTGTCCCCAAGGGGTCCCCGGAAACTGCTTAGGAAGAAACTCAGTAGGTAGCTCTCGTAAACCTCCTGAGGTGGTAGGGGTTGTGTTGTCGTTTAGTACTTAGAGGCTGGTGCTCTATATGTTGCGGACAGGACTACTTATCCGTATGCCTAGCAATATCTGTCTTCTGCCAGGTAGCTTTTGATGAGCAGCAGCTAGTGAGTGCAACGCAAGAGACAATTCTATAGAGTTTTCATGCTGTGTCTATAGTACTCGTAACTCTCACCGTCTTCCGCACCAGGAATCCAAGGCTGGAGGTAGCGTACGGTAGTACACACTACTAAGTTCCTAGCGCACTACCCATCAACAGGCTATTCTGACTTGGCATAACTGTATGTACACGATGTTGTGTTCTCTTGCCATGACTTATCTATATTCATACTAGATGTCTTGAAGCTATTGTGAAAAGAAACTCGAAGATTACCCCTGACACCGCCCACTAACCCGCCGGCTACTAAGCCGAATCACCTGCCCGTAGTGATGCCTTGCAGGTATCTCATCTTGGGCTTTGCTTGGGATAATTACTTATAATTGCTTACAGGGGGTTGCCTGGGCTGGGATACACATAAGCACACTACCATGCCTTAGTGCACAGACACGAACGCTAAGATCATGGCAATTCTGACGAGAAGATGGAGATGTCTGGGGCAGTGTGCGGGAGCAGGCGTGGGCCGTACATGGGTTCATAGGCGCCAAGATATCAACCCATGTCTCTTGTCACTGCACACAGTTGTTGCTGGGAGCGATGTGATACCTAGCTGATGTTGTACTGGATTAGTAGCTTGTCCAGAACTCGACCATCAGCCACTATTCCTACCGAATAGGTACAGTGTCCTCCATCACCTACCACGAATAGGTTAGTGATCACAGCCGCACAAATCTCTGTCCTCGTTGCCTTCTTCTACCATCTTTGACGATCCCATGGTCGTTTGTGCCAGTGAATCTAGGCTGCGGCCAGGGTGATGATAAGTCTCGAACGACCTGTGGTATACCCAGGCCCCGAGTATCTCCAGACGCGCACTTCCATCGGGATTGGCGGTCATCCCCCGAGTCCCCCTACAGTACACAACGAGATACTCTATTCCATTAGGTACGCACAAACCGTATCTGACCCAGGCATGCACAGGTAGCACGTCCGGCAGCCTCCATGTCTCTCATCGCGTCTCATCTCGCCGCCTGAACTGGTTAGGCAGTGGGATGAAAGTGGAGTCCGCCGTCTACCAGATATGGTACTTCTGCCTTCTTTCCCACCCATCATCACCCATACCAGCACTTTACTTACACCACTACCGCTGTATATTGGCGCCAGTGCTGACCCTGCCCATTCCTGTCGTGCCCGTGCTGTGCCCATCATACTCGCACTTTGATGGTCGTGTCCGGCCTATAACAGCTGGCAGAGACGTTGCTGTGTCCCGAGCGGCCCCACGATATCATCACTGATCACATCCAAATAAGATAGACATACCTACACTCCACTTCCACCGCCCCAGTTCAACCCCTCCTTTCATCTGGTCCACACTTCCTCATGATTTGAAGGGGGCATCCTACCACTGCAGACATAGCTGATCTCCGATTCGCCCGCTAGCCCTTTTCTTGTTATTTTGTTGGCAGCGAAACATTCATGAGCCGTGTTTATTAGAGCGAAAGCGTGGCGGCTTCTGATCATGACCTGCTTAGGCTGATAACTCCCGATCTCGAGCGTTGGAATGGGCTCTCAGATCAAAATTTACTGGTGAACACGGCCGTGCACGCCCGTCCGCCTCCCGACTTATTGTCTCATAAATACAGCTGCTTCGCGGTCGGCGATTCCATCGAGTGGGCGAGGATTGGCTTGCACGTCAGTCATGGACGGCCCACTTACCCTCGTCACCGGCTCTGTTGGACTTGCATGGGCGGAGAGACGTGACCTGGCAACTGGAGAAGACTCCCCGACCGTCCTGGCCACGAGTTCGCGATGGACTAATGCAGAGCCGACATCCCAAATGAGTGCAATTCCATTGTCGCCCATTAGCACAGAACAAGAGGGACCTTGTGTCGTGGTCGATTCCAGCGCACCAGCCCGACCGGCTCCTCCGTCGGCGGCCTCGTCGGACACGACCTGGGACAGCACCTACCAGGACGATGGAGCAGTGGGGAATGCCAATGATGACGTGAGCTGGGAGCTCGACGCGGACGATGGACCAACCGTCCCGAAGATAGAGCCCGTCGAGGATGACGGTTTTCGTATGGACGATGTTCAGGAAGCACCGCAGACGGAAGCACCCACATCGGATTGGCTGCCGTCGAGCCAACAGCCAAAGCCCAAACGGCCGAGAGGACGACCGCGGAAACATCCTCTGAATCCCCAGGTACTGAATAGTAAGATCGCAAAGGGCCGCTCAAAAACCGGCTGTATTACTTGTCGGAAAAGAAAGAAGAAATGCGACGAAGCAAAACCACGCTGTGAGAACCGTCCCAAACACACCCCAAGCTACTCTCACTCACCTTAGGGGCAGGCTTAAATTGCGAAAAGAATGCAGTCGTATGTGAGGGTTATCATGAGAAAACTCTCTGGAAGAGTGGCGCAGAAAAAGAAGAGGGTGAGAGACGAGTCATGCTTTACGATATTGTTATTTGTATCACCTACTTACCAGTGCACCAGAGCGACAAAGGAAGCAGAGTCTTCTGCAAATCACGCTTCAGCCAATCTTCCAAGGTGTTGAGACCGCCGAAGATAAAATATTCTTCGGACATTATATCAAGCATTTGAGTAGTGTGCTCACTGTTGAAGGTCAACACAAAAATGCCTTCAAGGACATGTTGCTGCAAATGGCATTGGAGCATCGTGGATTGATGCACTCCATCCTCTCACTAGCAAGCAAACACATTGACTTCGAGACCCCATATGGTAACAAGCTCCTGACTTCTAGCCCCAACGTCGACCTGACCTCTCTGGTAAATCGATCACACCACCATCACAATGCAGCAATGAAGCAGTTGCTGGCCTGGGGCAAGAAAAACGAAGCGGCACCGGAGCAGAAAGCGAACCTCGCCCCTCGTTATGGCCAGATGCTGTGTCTGATGCTTCAAACGGCCGCAGAGGGATCGCCGAGCGGCGCACATCGGGTGCATCTCCGGGCTTACAAGAGTCTGATTTCAGAGAACCCACCGCCAGATGAGGCGTTTACAACATTCATCACCGAGTTCTTCCAGTACCGCGTCTTTGCAGACGAGCTTATCCGGTATCCCGACATGCAGACCAAACGCCTAGCCACGGAAGACTGGGAACCGTGGACTGTGATCGAACCTGCGCGGTTGATTGGCGTCGGCGACGGCTTGTTCCATTATCTGGCAAAGATCACGACCATCAGGAATGAGATACGGGCCAACATGGTGAATAAGGCAGAACCCCTCGTCGATTATAAGTGGTACTATAATGCTACTCAAATCGAGGATGCGATCAACCAGTGGTCACCAGTCTGGCCAGTGGGGGATAATCGAGACCGTGTCAATTTGCTATACAAGCAGATGATGTGGGTGTATCTGTATCGCACCATCTACCCACCGTTGTCGTCGTCGTCGTCATCGCCATCGACGCAGGCCCCATTAATGTTCACGCCAACCATCGCCGGAACGATGGCGTCGACGACTATGGGTATTGGGGCTGGAGTTGGTACGAGCGTTGCAGCTGTTGGCGCGGGTATAGGCGATGGCAACAACCGAATGCCACTCTCTCCAATTAACCCACAGGCCGCACTGTCGACTTCCCCCACCGTGACACTTCCTCCGATATCCGATCGTCGTCTATCAAGCAGCAGCCATCATGCAGCGTCGTCGTTCCGCCCCAACGGAGACAACCCGCCACCCGTCACCCGATACCCTCCACAGTACGATGCACGCATATCTATCGCTGTCGACGAATCTCTCTCCATCCTCGAATCGTTCAAACCGAGCGACCCGGTGCAGACACTGTTGTTGGTCCCCTGTCTCGTCATTGGCTGCGCAGCATTCGCGCCGGCACAACAAGAACGTGTCCGCGTTGCAGTACGTACCGTGCGTGGATACACAGGCTTGCGCAATTGTGATCGCGTGGCCGAAGTTCTGGAGGAAGTATGGCGACTCATGGGCCTAGGCGAGTGGACCAGGGTCTGGGACTGGCAGGGAGTGTCGAAGAGCATGGGATTAGATTTCACATGTGCTTGAAATCAGTATCGGGATTCTATCCTTTTTGAAAGTCTCGACTTCGTGTCGACTTCGTGGGGGCATGGTCTACCAAGTCTGATCACATAGGACCCAAGAGGGGGAACGTCACAAAGCTGAATATGATTCTTCAGAGGAGGATATCTGTTCATGACCCGGTATCATGCTCAACTATGATGCTATTCATACTACACCATTCCATTTGTTTTAATCCAACTACAATGCATAGGAGCATAACAAGGGCTTCACAGGACCGTGGCTCGTTCCACTGTTTGGGAACACCTTTAGGCATTTCACAAATTAGGCGCAGAGGCTGAGGGAGGTTGGGATACAACATTCTGGGGGTCACGGCTTACACAGCGATGCATGATTATGACGAGGCGGGTCTTTGGCTCATATTTTGCTTTTCCTTTTGTTCCAAGCTGTGGAGTTTTTGTTCATGACCTGTTTCCATCAAGGAGCGAGGTCTAGACATTTATACCCATCTTTATCCTCCTGCGAGTATTGCCAGGGGATCACGGCAATGCTTTTCGATACCAAAGGCGAATAGCACCGGCGAACTATCCTTTAAACATTGCATTTAATCAAGGTTTTGGCGCTTGGGCGTCTTGGGCGGCTGTCCTGCATATTGAAATATCTCGACTTTTACGCCGACGTCGTAGGCACATTGGGTACATCCAAGAGGTCGCACAATCATTGTGCACATGGTAGCTTTAATATCGAAGTATATACACACATATATTATGTTCTACCAGAAGATAAACACGCACCCTATGGCTATCTCATTGTGCCCTTCGCTTGTCAAATTTAGTATACTTGACCCATGTGTGCCCAGTCTGTCATACTGCACTATGCAACAAACCATCTTTCACTGCATGAAAAAAGCCATTCGGAAATAGTTGCGACGTCAGCCACAGCTCATCACCTTGGCCGAAGACCCCCTGGGCCCCTATTATCCCGCTTCTTACAAGCTCGGAGACTAGCAAGCCATCGATTCACCCAGTTTCCCGAGATTTTACGATCGATCAATCAACGACAGATCGTGGTGATAGGCGACGGATGACCCAGATCAAGCATTCGTCTGCTGGCTCAACGAAAAATCCGCCCTGGTCCACCCAAAGGTATCGAGCAGGTCAAAGTCGAAGTCGACCTGCGTCGTGAAGTCCCAGTCGAAGGCGGCCTCGAACCCGGGCGCGGGCGCGGGCGCGTTGAGCGCCTGGTCGAGGACGTGCTTGATGATGCTCTTGCACTTGCTGCACAGGTCGCCGTTGGGGGCCGTCGGCTTGATCCAGTCGAGGAAGCCGACGAGCAGACTGAGCTTCTGGATGAGGCTCGAGCGCGTGATGCGCGGGTCGTTGTGCAGTGTTGGTCGGAGCAGCTCTTGGCAGAGGATGCCGCCTGCGGGGACGCCGTAGGCCATGATCTTGTGATTTGTGTTGTTAGCTTAGTGGATTGGAGCAAGAGGGTCACTTCAGTAGGAAGGATGGTGAGAGTGTGACTCACAAGCCATTCGCAATCGCCTCGCAATGGGAGGACTATAGAACTTGATGTTAGCTTTTGTCATCCGAAGTGCGAGGTGGGAGATGGTCGGAAGCAGGTCTCTGCAAACTATCTCGTATCGAAAGGAGAACTCCATGCTTCGAAATCCAGCTGTACACGAAGATGGTAGGTTCAAGCTTCTTACGCGTATCCTGATGGGTCCAGAAAGGTAGAGTGCTATAATACGTCAGAGCCAGTCATCTTCATGTGCTCTGCGAAGAATTTTGTATTAGTGGAATCGCGTCGGGATTTTCTTACTATGTGATCATTTCGAAGCTCACAGACAGCAGCTCGCTTTGCGTATGGCCATGCTTAAGCAACAGTCTCTCAAGGAAGAACACGTTCAAGAGATGGTCCAGGCGCATCAGGAGCTTCCAGTATAGTAGGTAGACATCGTTGCGTTGATCTTCCAGGTCGGAGTCATTATATCTTATGAATGACGGGAACCCCGCAACCGTGCTAGACTCCCGAGCCTTCAGTGCCCTTTGGTCATAAGTATATTAGCCTCCGTGACGTTTTGAAGGAGTGGAATAACAAAGGAATGCACTCGTAGAAAGCGCAATTTAGCAACACCTACAGAAGCTCCTCGACTGTTGTGTGTCGTCTGGTGTTTAGGGCAATGTCCATGATCTCCTCGCGCAGCATCGCTAGCTGCGCTCGTACCCTCATGAACGTCACCGAGAACCTCCTCTCATCCTTGTTCCACCCCGTATGGTTTATGGAATCCGCGACTTTTATTAGCGCATCTTCATTTTCGCTGTATAAGGTGGAGTTGCCAATATCGAGGGGCAGTGGCGTTGTATCGTAGGTCCGGCTCATCAGAGGCGGCCGTCCAGTCAGCGATACCATGACCATGTGAGTGTTGTATATCTGATAGTATAACCTTCTTTTGATCTCAGTCATGAAGCTGGGCTGATAGTCCGGCGCATCAGGCAGGGCGTGGTAGCCTAGAAAAGTGAGTAGCGCGACGACTTCCCCGAGGAACAACCACGATCTGCGGCCTGTTTATATCCAGGTTAGCAAGAAG
The DNA here is from genome assembly GCA_022453515.1 of Astrocystis sublimbata. Taxonomy (NCBI): domain Eukaryota; kingdom Fungi; phylum Ascomycota; class Sordariomycetes; order Xylariales; family Xylariaceae; genus Astrocystis; species Astrocystis sublimbata. The sequence goes on along the minus strand of JAJNNY010000013.1, from coordinate 702,798 downwards.
CTGCATTCCGCTCCCACAAGGCAAACAAGCACGGACTCATGTCACCGAAGATGATCGTCTCCATAATGAGCCTCCTATACGTGACAAATAGCAGCATGCTGTTGGTGGGGGTGGAGCATTCGTGGCACAGGGCGACGCAGAAGTCAACGCATTTCTTTGTGACGGGGCTCGGTCGCCCATATTCGTCCTGTGTCAAGCTCTTCTCTATCGTGATCGAATTTACCTCAAAGTCCCAAAAACCGAACAGCAGACCTAGAGTTTCCCAGCGCGTGCGGGAGCCAGAGAATTGGGCTATCCACTGGTACGCGGTTATGTCGTCGTCGTCGGACAGGGGGAGCGTCGTCGTGTTCTTCGAAATGATGGTGGCCAGCTCCTCGAGAGACTTGTCGCTTTTCTGCGGCCCGAAATAATGGCCGAAAGCCTCATAGAAGGAATTCAAAACCCGGTCCAGGAAGTAATAGTACCAGGCCTCGGCGGGACTGCTGCGCAAACAGATCTTGCCTCTTGATGGATTGGGTACGTTCTTCAGCACGAAGAGGCAGGCTTCGCGCGTCCGAGGACTCAGTGTGAACTGATCCGGCGTCGGATTTTCTTGGCTATACTCACTGGACTCGGGGGGAGTCGCAAGAGAGCTGCGCACACTACTCAGGCTGATTTGCGTCTCCTCGAAGACGGCGGAGAAGCTCGTGAAGCCGAGATAGCCAGAGCCCATTTGCCTGTCGTTGCCCCGATTATCTGGCGGCGTTTCCGAGACATCGGGGGATATGGAGTGAGGGACAGCAGGCGAAGCCGAAGACAAAGGAGAGGGGGGTTGCAGCCTCCGGGCGGCATGCAACGCTCTTGATTCTGATGCCAGGTAAACACAGTCACCTGCCTGCCGCTTCTTCCTGCATCGGTTACAGACTGGCTGAGTATGATCGCAGGCTACTTTCCGCTTGCGACAGGGCTACGTAACCATGCTCAGTATACGCGTCTGCGGCGGTTCGCGCCCGAAAAGGGGGCCATGCCCTCTCTAAGCAAGCTTACCTCGCAGGCTTGTGGCCGACCATTGGGCCTGCGGAGAAGTGGTGTTGGGGAATTCATCGACGGGCTGCGTCGGTGAGTCACGCCGATTGTGGGTATGCCTTATGTTTCTGCCTGACACACAAAGCTTATGCCGATTGTAATTACTGAAAGTAATTAGTCGCTAGAGTGTTTTGCGACGTTGAAGCCGCATTTGAAGCCGGCGGGAGAGTAGAGATATAGGAGGAAGCTATACGGAACTCGGCTTCGGAGCTCGGCTTCGGCTTGAGACCCAGCAACTATCTCCTATCCGACACTAGACCTTGATATCATTGGTCAATGAGGCATTCGACTAGGGCATAGTCAACACTCGGCTTACCATAGTGCATCTTCATTGTGTTCATCTTCTCGGAGTCATACCGTCGACGGGCTGCGTCAGCTAGGTTGCTGGTAATATTAGTCATGGACTATAGACATGGCTGGTATTATAAAGATGAAGAGGGTACCATCACGTATTGTGTCATGCTCACTTTCCTTCTATAGACGAAATCCCTTTTATATTGTCAATTTAGTTCTACAATTGATTGATTTGTGTCGACCATACTCCTTACTCCCCGCATAATATTCAATCATATCAAATTGTTACTGGGATTGTCAGCACTCAAGCTCAAGAACTCCAACATGCCGACTCCACCAACGTCGCGACGAGACGAGACTGCCACAGTCACCACATTAACAGACAACACCCATACCACCGCAGATAAGATGACTTATCATTTGGGCAAGCGCCAATACTTCGAAGATGGTGAGTAGTAAATACTGTTAACGTAATTTATTGAATTTGATTACATTGTAGAGTCGCAATGCTGACAAGTGGCATCCTTTCCACTTACACAGACGAGAAGACATTGACCGATTACACAATGAACGATAGTTCATCAACTCGTTCAAAGTCAAGTTTGTCGGAAACCATGACACATCTCAAGTCCAAATTCAAGACGAAGAATGGGAAGCCTAAGAAGAAGACGACGATCCCGCCAGATTACTACCCGTAAGGAACTCTCGCTGCCCGTGTGCTTTCGGGGCTGTCGCAAATTCCGATCGAAACTGTAATGACTGACACGAAATCTTGCAGTACCACTCTGAAGACTTTCGAAGCGCTTCACGGTATGTACATAGCACTACTATAAATTTAGGAATCGGAAAGCTGATTATGTTACAGCATCACGAATGTGAGCGTTGCTTAATTCTGCAACCCAGCTCACCACGTCCGCAAGGGGCAATCGGGGGCAAGCACGTCTGATGTCAGGGTATGGCGGGCGGTAACCTGTTTTCCTCTTCTTTTTGATCTTCGCAATATTTTACGGCGCATGGGATATACCACAAAAGGATGGAAAGCTCGCGGCTAAGCAGGGAGGACCAGATTGTCCGGCTTGGAATATGAATGGAGGATAGACTAGGATATCGCTTTGAGATAATGGATGCGGATTGAACAATAATAGACCGCACTTAATACACTTCGAGGTTTCTAATCATCAGTGTCAGCTTTGTGCATCATGGGCGACGCAATTGTGTAAGACAAGATAACAACTTTGGCCCCCACGAGTGTCATTGACTGGGCTCTAGCATGACAGCATTTGCGACGGACCATTCATAATGCCCCGTAACATGCAGACTGCATATGCTGCGAGAAGTCCTAGACAACAAGGTCAATCCGTCAATAGCACATTCGGAGTACTTTTAAGGTATTGGGCCCAAGTGAGATTATGCAACCGAAAAGAATAGTCGGAATGACCACCAAGCCAAGGGTGCCGGGCTCAAGCCTGTGAGTGACGCTAATTCTGGCTCGGCTTCTCTGGCGACGGTCAAGTGCAACTGAGCCCTATGGCAGAAACAGGGCCGATGTGATGTGTCTCATCAATGCGGAAATTACATGCAAACTCAATTGGTCCGATGTTCAAGTGTCTTCGATCTCAAGGGAACATGTCATCAACCAATGTCAAGCCTCTGATATGGACCGAGCTTCCGTATGGACAGCCTACGTTGCTCCGTGCAACTGGCTGTTGTTGATCGCGGGCTAAGCTCGGCGGCATGAAAGAGGATGCGACCAAGAGTCGACTGCCAACTTTGAAATCAAAGGAAAATAGGAATGCATATCGCATATTGAAATTACCTACCTAGGAAGAAAGTTACCTCCTAGCTGGTTCCGTTTGATCGGGCGATACACTGGGCCTGCTCCGTCTTGGCGACCGGCTTCATCGGTGGTGATGACTACCATGCGCCGGAGTCGCCCTTCATGTAGATTGAACAGATTACAGCGCGCGATCAGTACACCGAAATAGATGTACCATACTGCTGTGATTCCCCAAATCCATGGTACCAGATAGTATGAGCTGTGCATATTAGAATAACGATGATAGTAGGATGAGAACCCCCCACCGCTGCTTCAGCAAGAGAACGAGAGGTCGTACATATTGTCTACGAAGGGCAATGGGCCATGCAGACCATTTTAACGAAAAGTCTGTTGCGAACTTGTTTCTATGCGATTCATAGAACAGCGTTTGTTGTTTTGTGTCATGATTCGCGTTACCTGACTAACCTTAGCCCCATTGCTTGAATTTCAGGCTGGGAGTGTACAGTACAGCAGCCCCGCATCATATTGACAAGTGACTTCCGCGGAGATCACCGGACTGGAAAGTTGCGATGCGTTCAAGTGGAATCCGCAACTTGCTGACCAATTTGTGCCATGGAGTGGATATTTGCTCAAGAATCTCAATCCAGCTCCAGCGAAGGCGCAGGCAAGGCCACATCCATCAGCCGAGGCAAACGTCAGCCCAGCTCTGAGTGCTTTAGCGGTGTCAAGTTTCGCATGCACCAACATGTCAAAGCCCTCTCCATCTCAAAGCAATACAGAGGCTTGGGAACGACAGCTAGAAAGCCGATGCGGTAGCGGATACGGCTCAAAGTTTGCATGTCTATGTCAATATGTAAATTCCCATTGGCGATTGTGAAAATTGATTCTTTTGAGAGTAGAAGTTGAGGTGATGAATAATTGGAGCTTGGGTAGTCAATTTTTCGTGGAGTCGAGTAAGTGTGCATGACTGCAAACACAGGAGTCGTAAGCCGAGTGGACTGTCATCATGTATCAAGGTGGCACCTGTGCCCTCCAGCTGACTCGGTACAAGAGAGTTGTCCGAAACGCGAAAAGCTAGGGTTGGCAGTCGAGACAAGTCTATTGAGTTGAGGCATCCGTGCTTTTTAATTAACAGCTAAGAAAAGTTGGAGACATGACCGAATTAGCAAACGATTACTCGATAGGTGGAAAGATTTTGCCGGATTAGGTCGGATGTGAAGATATTTTGAAGGTAGCGTCAAAGTCATGACATAAAATTGCTCGATGATTACTCGATTTGATCGAGCAATGGTTTCTGATAGGTGACCCGGATGCAGCCTGGCTCGCCTGGATCAGATCACGCCCTGACCCAGATCAGCCAGCCCAAGGGTCCATTGTGTAGGTAGTCTAGAAAACGGCGCCGAGGTAGTGGACGTGTGCACCGGGGCTTCGGCTAGTTTGGGTGGGCTCGCTTTGTGGTGGAATACGCGTACGGCGTACAATGAGGGCAACCCAGACGTAGTCGTTTTCGATAAGTCTGTAGTTTGCAACACAATTGGGAAGCATCCACCAACTGTCTGAGAACGTGTATATTCGTGGAGGACCTTATATACTATAAAAAAGCCCCCAGGTACTAACCAAGATATCCTTTGTAACGAGAATGCTGGCTTATCTCAGATTATGTGAATGAATAAAGTGCAGTCAAACTTGCGAGCTAGATTGGAAGTGGATCAGGGTTTGGCGGGCCAGCTCCGATGATAGGCAGTGCCAGGTGATAAGATAGTCCCGATAATCAGCCCCTCCTTATGTAAGCTGTCTCACGTACCCGTCACACCTGTAATACCAGGAACAGGTACTTTAAGAGCCCACGTCAGGTGGAGGCTGCTGCATGCGATCAACAGGGCAGGTACAAGATACGAGGTAGTCTCCCCTAGCGGCCCATCGGCGGTGTAACGGTTGAACAGATAAAGTTGTTTAGCAGCAGCCAATGAGAAGGCCGAGATAACACGACGTTGAATCCAGGCACTTTCAGGGTCGTGAGGGTCTGATGAACGTCTCTTGCTCCTTTCCCTGATTCCTTCGTGTCTGAGTCGATTGTGGAGATCTGCCACTTTCCCGGGCACCTCCGCGCTAACTGTTGCCGACGCAATCGCCTTCCGGTAATATCTGTTATATGCTCCCGTAGATCCAATACGCGCCTAGATCTCATCCCTCAACGGTGCCACTACACCATGTCACTATATCTTGTCCCGAGAGCATCCTATCCCCATTTCTGACTGCGCCTAGTCAAGACCCATTAGCTAATTCTGGGTAGCCCACCCCGGCCGACTGATGGATCACTGCTGGTGGCAGAAGCCGTCTTTGTGCTGCCGTCTGTCTCGCATCACGTCGCCCTGACTGAGGTTATTCGCCCGATCATGGCCCGGCAGTTCCGTTTGGCCCTGCATCACCCCACAAACCGTAACCGTAGCGCAAATGCATCCATCTAGTCCCGATCGTTGGCCCCCGTCGTGGGCTGCCCCAGAGAGATCTGATGTTCTTAAGCCCCCCCGCCCCCCTCGCTGGCCAGGCTTATCTGTTCCCATACCACTTATCCCCTCCGTGACTTTCTTTCCCTTGCTGTGAGGCACTCTCTTTGTAAGCCTTCATCCTTATCTGGTGAACATAGTTATCTCTTGATCAAATCAGTAAACTTGCGATCTTTGTTACCGAGTACGGTTTACCCACCTTCCGGTAAGCCGCTGCTGGCCTGCATTCCATATCAGCCAGCTTCACTTCTCTCGTTTGCCGGCTTGGATCCTACCGATCTATATTTCCGGCGCTTGAACCACATTCTGACTGCCCGGTGTTTATATCGGTCATGTCCGGCACCGAAGCATTGACCGTCCTTGTCTCCACAAGGGCGGTACTGACACTGGCAGATGAGAGCCTGTTTCTCACACCGGCTACCATTTCCGTCTCTCCTGCAACTGGTAAGATAGTAGCCGTCGTAGCCACTGTCTTACCGAAGACTGCCTTCCCTGTCGATACGACATATCTCGACTATGGCTCGAAGCTCTTGATACCTGGCTTGGTGGACGCCCATGTTCACCTCAATGAGCCGGGTCGTACGGAGTGGGAGGGTTTCAACACGGGCACGCGAGCGGCGGCCTCAGGAGGCGTAACCACAGTGGTTGATATGCCCCTGAATGCTATCCCGCCTACTACGACCCTGTCAGGTTTTAAGGAGAAGCTGGCGGCCAGCCAAGGTCAATGTTGGGTCGACGTTGGCTTTTATGGAGGAGTCATTCCTGGAAATGCAGATGAGTTGCTACCGTTGGTAGAAGCTGGCGTCCGTGGTTTCAAGGGTTTCCTGATTGAGTCTGGTGTAAGTATCCTTTCCAACTATGCTGTCTCCGCATGACCCGCTGAACCGCTTCTTAGGTGGATGAGTTCCCGGCCATATCATCAGCTGATATCGAGCTGGCAATGAAAACATTGAATGGCACACCAACCACGCTGATGTTTCATGCTGAGATGATTCCGCCCATCACGGACTCTGTTGGTGATGCTGTTCAGATCTCAGAGCCTCCATTGGCCCCTAAAGGCACCCTGAAGGAGTACCAAACTTTCCTCGAGTCACGACCGCCATCGTTCGAGACGTATGCAATTGAGGAGATCATATCCCTCGCTCATCTTGCTACGAATCTTCACCTTCACATTGTACACCTGTCAGCTACGCAAGCGATCCCCATCCTGAAGGAAGCACGTGAGAGGGGCGTCAACATCACAGCTGAGACGTGCTTCCACTACCTCGGACTGGCCGCTGAAGGGGTCGAGGATGGAGATTGCCGCTACAAGTGTTGCCCTCCCATCCGGGAGCAGTTGAACCAGGATGGGCTGTGGGAGGAACTGCAAGCCGAGGACTCGTGCATCAAGACGGTAGTGTCCGATCATTCGCCTTGCACACCTGAGCTCAAGCATCTGCCTGCTCATCTACAGACCCAAGTCAGCCGCCCAGAAATGCATCACTCCGACTCAGGCATCGACATGCGCGCGGACTTGGCCCTTTCCAAGATCGCCCAGACCAATGCGTCGGAAGGCGACTTCTTTGCCGCTTGGGGAGGCATCTCATCCGTCGGTCTCGGCCTACCGATCCTGCATTCGTCGGCCAAAAAGCGCGCGGCGGCTGGCCACAAGTCGATACCAAGCATCGTCGATATCGTGCGCTTGTGTTCTCAGGCCACTGCCAAGCAAGTCGGGCTCTCGCACCGCAAGGGCGGTCTCAAAGTTGGCATGGATGCCGATATATGCGTGTTCGACGACACGGAGGAATGGGAGCTGCAATCCCACGGCATGCACTGGAAAAACCGCTGCTCGCCCTGGGAGGGCCATCAGTTCACCGGTCGGGTCAAGGAGACTTGGCTGAGAGGCACCAAGGTCTACGAACACGGCGGCGCCAATGCCGGCTTCGTTGGCAAAACACCTATCGGCGGGCCGATTGTCGAAAAGAGAATTGCATGAGCGACTTGCTTGATACTAAAACGCAGGCTTTATTGTCGGATGCGCCAGATCTGATTCGATACCATGAGCAGATGACGAGCAAAATAGACGATAGCATAGAAAGATGTTGGATTCAACGATATTTTGTGAGGGGAGGCGTTTTGGAGAAACGTAGGACCTAGATCTCCGCATGGAATGGCGCGATACCAAGTGCATGGAGCGTGCGTTTGTGGCGTTATTGTTACAGAAGATCTCTCTTGAGCTCACTTTGGTCGGTTTGATTTAAATATTACCTATTGGCAAGATCTAATACACGTGGGCGCTTGCCTTTTCGAAAAGATTTTCAAATGCATCTCGGTGCTGTTGGTACATACAGTATTCCCAGAAGACGCGTAGATGTGTTAAACGGCCTGAGCAGCCTGGCAAATTAAACCCACCAACTCAACTTTTGCGTCAAGCAAAGGTCTTGTTGATGAAACAGTGCAACTGACATGTCTCCAAGGATAATTTTTAAAGACTATCGAATTCTATAACCATTCTAGATGGACTTACGGTTCATGAAGTGCCAAGATACAGACCTGGCAGCTTTGACTGATTTATTAAGCGCCAAGATGCTGCGACCGCTGTACGCCGCCATCTCGGCATCTTGATAATTTGCCATGATCAACGCCGGGATTCAGAATCATGAGATCATTGAAACTCAGAAGTCAAGTCGGAATTTTTCCTATTCTAGTCACTATAATAGTTCGTTAGCCATTTTAGATGTTGAAGGCGTCGGTCAAGCCGCGTACGTCGCGGATAAGGGTCCTCGCCAAGGCGTCGGTGCGGAAGATGATGTACCAGTCTTGCAATGGACGTGGGCGAGCTTGTCTATTGCCCGAATGACATTTCCGACTGGTAGAGACCAAAGAGATACTACGTTCCCAGTACTAACGGACATTCAACGTAAATATATGTTTTGTTTGGGATATGCGTAATGGGCATTTCCCTGGTGTTCGGCCCATGGGACCAAAACCCTATTATGGCCTTCTTGCAGTTTTTATCATTAACGAGATGGTGAAGTGACCGAATATTTACGTTATATCTGATCAATATCATCACATGCACAGGTCCTGATAATGCACTTCTAAGAATCCGGAACATATTTATTTGGCTGTCCCAATGCACACCGCTGATCGGTATCCCGCACTCCAACCGTCTCTCGCACCTCGTTCACCTCGTTTAGAGCGATTTTACCTCGAAGCGAGCACATACACAAGTGTTTCGTACACCTGGTGCTACCCTTCCCGAGCCCCCGTCGCTTATGAGGTTGAAGCGAACTACTCTAAGCGAACCTATCGCTCATGCATGTCATCCACCGTCCCGGTAAGCCTAGGGTATCCTTGAAAGGGTCCTAGATGGGCAAGCTTGACGGCGTTTCCAACAGTATTCTAACCTGGCTACTACAACCTCACACCCATACATTTACCACGTGAAGATCTACACACGCATCTAAGCGAGCACTCATGAACTCCGAAGACGGAATTGGTCAACTGACCGGGCAGTTGGAAAAATCTGTCCGTCGATATGCACTATGCGCCCAACTTGTATAGTCTATTTCCGTAAAGTGGAAGCGTTCGCTTGGGGAACACCCGGCTTGGCATCGCTTACGATCATACACCTTATGGGTTCGTGGAATCTCATGACGGTAATTCGTTAGGGGGCAAGATGGGTCCCCGACCACAGGGATTCAGGCTTTGCACGGCCATACGGAGTACAATCATTACGGAATCGCTTATGGCGCGCTAGGCTCGTGCAAACTACCCCAAAGCTTCGAGCAGCAGACTTTTTACATGCCGAATTGCTGGAGAAGGGAACAGTTGGCTGACCAGACCAATGTTGGCATCGCACCATATCACTCCTCGCCAGGCGATCCCGTGTCATACGGCAGATCATTGGACTCTAAGACCAACAAATGGATCTTGCCAGGGCTTGCAATGGACCTCTTTCCGTCATCCACATACACATGATGGCGACGAAGCGAGTATTGTCGCCCACTTGAGATGCCAGCCTACTACCCCTGTCAATTGGCGCTTGCAGTGCTGCTCTAACGTAGACGAGGCTCAGACTCCTAAGCGACCTGCTAAGCGATGCTGTATGCTGTTTTCTGAAGATGTCGCCCATTAGGAAACTCAAACTTGTGTCTCCTCGTGAAAAGGAATTCAATAGACACTTCACGGCTTGACGGTGCGACGCCTACATTCCAGTAGAACCCCCGGCACTATCAGCAAGACGTATTGACTTCCTATGGCGTGACTTGTGAAGTCGAATGCCCCTTCTTGATGCAGGGCTGAAATTGAACTACATGACCGGCAGAACAGAGATCTGGGCAGCGACAATCCCCGATAAGGCCTTTGGTTCTTCCCAAGCATTCTCTGCACTAATCCAAAGGTCCGCAATGCCCAAGGCTGACAACGCCGAACCGATGGGTTCAAGGGGCGAGTCGATCGATTCCCATCGTTTAGAACTTGGACAGCAACAAACTACGCCAGCGATCGCTGGCCAGCTCTCACTCGACGATGTCCCAGCTGTTGACGTCCAAATAAGGAATCTCTCCGTCGTAGTAGACACGTCGCCATCCTTACTGAACCCGGGAACATACACGAAGCTGGTACAGAACATTATAAAGCCCGACGAGGCTCTCTCACAAAAGAAAACGCTTCTCCATTCTGTCGATGTGTCATGTGGCGCCGGCACTCTAACAGCAATTCTTGGGGGTAGTGGAAGTGGCAAGACTACATTGCTAAACACGATAGCCGAAAGAGTATTTAGTACCCGGCTATCAAAGACCGGTACTGCACAGTTCAACAATTCGCAATCGCTGGATTCTATCAGGCATGCATATGTGATGCAGCAAGATGTCTTACTCCCCACACTCACCGTCCGTGAGACATTACGCTACGCGGCAGATCTAAGACTCCCCCCACCAACAACAGCCGACCAAAGAGCGCAGATAGTTGAAGACGTGATTTTGGAATTAGGTCTGAAAGACTGTGCAGATACGAGGATTGGGAATAGTCAGCATCGCGGGTGCAGTGGGGGAGAGAAACGGCGAACGAGCATTGGAGTTCAACTTCTGTCAAACCCATCTGTCCTGTTCTTGGACGAACCAACAACTGGACTGGACGCTACGAGTGCCTATCAGATTATCCGAACACTCAAAGACTTATGTCGAAAAGGTCGCACTATCATTACCACACTACATTCACCGAGGTCTGAGATTTGGGCTCTCATGGACAACTTGGTCCTCCTTTCGAAGGGGAGTCCCGTCTACTCAGGGCCTGTTGGGGATTGCATATCTTGGTTCTCCGGCTTAGGATATGAACTTCCACCATTCGTCAATCCCGCCGAATTCGTTATTGATCTTGCAGCCATAGACAACAGAACACCTTCGCTCGAAGAGGAGAGTACCGCCCGTGTTGAGGGGTTAAAGGCAGCATGGGTTGATAAATCACATGTCATGTTCAGATCATTGCCATCTGAGGGCACCAACTCAGTTCTTACACAGCGAAAGACCCAACACCATGCCAGTTTCATTCGACAACTGAGAGTATTGACTGACAGGACTTTTAAAGTCACCCACAGAGATCCGATGGGAATGGCGGGCTCGTTATTAGAAGCAGTACTAATGGCAATCATCACGGGATACATCTTTTACAATCTATCACGAGACCAATCTGGCATTCGCTCAAGACAAGGTGCCCTTTACATATCTATTGCTCTACAGGTATGTCCCAGTGCATCTTTCAATAGCTCTAAGACCGGTGACAAAGGTTGAGTGGGCAGTTGACACTGCCCAAAAAAGGAATTCAATCACTAAACTGACTCCGTAGGGCTACCTTTTCCTAACTTTTGAAATCTATCGCCTAAGCATCGACATCCCAACTTTCGACAGAGAGAAAAGCGAAGGTTGCGTGACAGCCCTTCCCTTCATCCTATCGCGTCGTATAGCCCGTTTCTTCACCGAAGATATTCCGATTCCATTTCTATACAGCGTGATCTTCTACTTCCTTGCTGGCTTTGACATCAATGTCAGCAAGTTCTTCACCTTTTTTTCGGTGCTGTTGCTCAACCATTACATCGCTGTTACACTCGCAACAGCCTGCATCGCAGCTGTAAGACACTTTCCAGGGGCTAGCCTGATTGCCAACCTCGCCTACACTCTGCAAAGTTTAGCATGCGGCTACTTCATTCAGAGCAATACGATACCCGTCTACGTTCGGTGGACGAAGTACATTGCATACAGCGTACGTTCATAACTTGATGGCATTGTACGGTTACTAACAAGATGGCAGTACTATGGCTTTGGAGCCTTATGTGGTAACGAATTCGATGGCAGTTTCTACGATTGTCCTTCGCCCGATGGCGCTTCGGACCCCGCTTGTATACAGTATACTGGTCGATATATTCTAGACAATCTAGGCTTTCCCAAGGACTGGATTGCACGACCAATTGTTATTATGGTAGCCTTCGTCGCTCTGTTCCTTCTCACGGCTTGGGTCGGTCTTGCCTTCGTCGCTGTCGAAATGACAGTGGCGCGATCACGAACTTCAGAGCCAGACCTTTCAACAGGGAAGGAAAAGATGACGGCAAGATCGATACAAGAAGTACGAACTATTGATGTCAGCCTTGATAAGTTCACTCTTGAACTAGACAAGAGATCTGCATTCGGCAAATCGCTGCCCACGAAAACGATTCTCAATCCCATCACCGCGAACTTTGAAGCCGGAAAACTCAATGTCATCATGGGACCGTCCGGGTCAGGGAAGACAAGCCTTCTGAATGCAATGGCGCAGCGACAAACCAATACTATTGCGGTAAAATATCGCTCAACCGGAGGGCTCTTGTTCAACGGAGCGTCGCCTTCAAATACAGTAATTCGATCTGTGGTGTCCTATGTCTGTCAAGACGATGACGCATTGCTACCATCTCTGACAGTCCGGGAGACACTCCGCTTCGCGGCAGGTCTTCGTCTACCTACCTGGATGAGTAAGCGAGAGAAGCACCAACGAGCCGAGGAGGTCCTTCTCAAGATGGGATTGAAAGACTGCGCGGATAATCTGGTTGGTAGTGACCTAGTCAAAGGGATATCCGGTGGCGAGAAGCGCCGTGTCAGTATCGCAGTCCAGATACTCACGGATCCCCGGGTCCTTCTGCTTGACGAGCCGACGAGTGGGCTTGACGCGTTTACGGCAAACAGTATCATGGAAGTGCTGCAGGGACTAGCGAACGAAGGCAGGACGCTCATTCTAACCGTTCATCAAGCCAGGTCGGATCTCTTCAAAAGCTTTGGAAACATCCTGCTTCTCGCGAGAGGGGGCTCCCCAACTTATAGCGGATCGGCCAAAGCAATGCTCGCTTACTTTGCCACTCTCGGTGAACAGTGTCCTCGGCATACAAACCCTGCCGACTTTGCCTTGGACCTTATCACTGTCGATCTCCAAGAAGAAAGCAGAGAGGCGGAAAGCCGAGCAAAGGTCAAGCGGCTCATCGATTCGTGGTCCTCTACTATCCAACGACTTCAAAATACAGAGCAATCAGCCGAGCCCAGGTCGAACGTAAATGCAGAAGAAGAAAAGGTGGATGTTATGACGTCTGGGCTCATGGCAGGTGAAGATGCGGACGAGAAGTCGAACGCCAATGATCTCGCAATAAGCAGCGACGCGAACCCAGTAGGCCAAAGCGAAATCGACGACGCTATACGCCGAGGGCTACCGTTGACCGTAAATCCAAATCAACGAAATTCCTCACAGAAGACTACCCTTGCCACACCAGCCGAGCTCGGCGCTCTCGTTCGCAAGAGGGCATCCTTCGCGACGTCGTTCCCGCTCCTTTTGCGTCGCGCAACGATCAATCTCCGCCGACAGCCGCCTCTTTTGCTGGCGCGCATATTCCAAGTAATCGGGCTCGCCATCGTCTTGGCGCTCTTCTTCGCCCCCTTGCATCACGACTACTACAGCATCCAGAACCGGGTGGGTTTCGTGCAGGAGATATGCGCCTTCTACTTCGTGGGCATGCTCCAGAACGTCGCGATCTACCCAACCGAGCGCGACGTGTTCTACCAAGAAGACGACGACGGCGTATATAGCATCGAGGCGTTCCTCGCCACCTACACCGTGCTCGAGCTGCCGTTCGAAATCATCAGCTGCCTCGTCTTCGGCGTGCTGGCGGACTTCGCCGTCGGCTTTCCACGCACGGCCGAGCTGTACTTCGTCCTTGTCTTCAGCGCCTTCGGCATCGTGTCGTGCGGCGAGAGCCTGGGCATCATGTTCAACACCCTCTTCAACCACACCGGCTTTGCGGTCAACGTCATCTCCGTCCTGTTGTCCGTGGCGCAGGTCATAGCGGGTATTATCAGCATCGACATGCCGCGGGTGTTCGAGATCTTTAATTATCTGAGCCCGACGAAGTATGCTGTTGCGGCGCTCGCACGGTTCAGTCTTGATGGTGTCGCGTTCACGTGCGATGACGCTCAGAAACTTCCTGATGGCCGCTGCGCGATTGAGACGGGCGAGCAGGTCCTTGAGCTGTACTCGTTGAATGTGGATGGGGTTAATAATATCATCGCACTTGCGGGCACGGTGCTCGTGTATCGACTGGTTGCATGGCTGCTCTTGAGGTTGGTACGAACGAGGTGGGAGAATGTGTTTGGATTCAGAAGAAAGATACGAGTTGGCAAAGCGCATTGGGGAAGTCTATAATTAAAGGCCCTATAGCGTGCTGAGTAAATATTTAACGAATATAAAATCAATCTGAGAGACTCAACAAACTTTTGAAGTCTCACCCACGTGTCTTATCCGAAGCCACCCACGTAATTAAGCAATGAGTTACATCTTTCCATCGACAAAATACATACAGAAGGGCAGCACTTTCGATCTCCAAAAAGACTACTTACATTATATACTATATAGTAGGTAAATGGTGATGCACGCTTGATAATTGATTCAACGATTATAGAATCTAGCTTAGCGCAGTCGGTATGTCAAACATTGCTTATTAAATGATTGATCACAAATTCGAATAAGAAGTTTGAATACATCCATGATGGTTTCTATACTTACAGCTTAACTTGCTTACATTTAGGTACGTTTAAAATGTTTTATTCTGTAGGACATAAGGTAAGTTTGTCATCAAGTGAGTCAGTGCGTTTGGCATATTGAACCCCGCTTTCCGGAGTTTCGGAGCCACGATTTGGTAAGACAAACTAAACCAAGTGGCGTCATGATCCATCTTCTCGGGCCTAAGGCGAGCCAGAGGTTATATCATAGGTGCGTAGCTTCATGGTTCTTGCTTGACGGAGTTTCGCAACATGAGCATCTGAGGTCATGATGCTTATGCAATGGGACTGGCACTGAGACAAAGCCACTCCGATCTGTATGTAATCTGAAGGTAATGGAGTACACCATAGCCTGACTACTTTTTTGTGTATATATATATACTATCATCTCAATCGAAATACAGACTTTATCATTACCATTCACATAAGACCAAATCAATCTACTGACTGATACTCAATCTACATCAACGAACTTCAAGATCATTTTCGAGAACACAAAGTACCACACAAACACATAATTCACAATGGCGCCCAAAGTCCTCGTCGTATTGACTTCCCACGGCCGCATCGAAGCAGCCAACAAGCCCACAGGCTGGTTCCTTCCCGAACTCTCGCACCCCTACGACGTGCTCACCAAAGCGGGCGTCGAGGTCGTGACCGCATCGCCAAAGGGGGGCGTCGCGCCCCTCGACCCTTGGTCGGTAGAGATGTCCAAAGAAGACGCGGGCGCACAGGCCTTCGCGAAAGACAAGAAGGCTATCTGGGAGAAAACAGAGACGTTGTCATCTTTCAAGGGGCGTGCGGACGAGTTCGCGGCGCTGTTCTACCCTGGCGGCCACGGGCCGATGTTCGACCTCGTCGACGACGCGGACAGCATCGCCGTCATCGAAGAGTTCGCCTCGAAGGGAAAGCCCGTTTCTGCCGTGTGTCACGGTCCCGTCGTCTTTCTCAATGCAAAGGGCAGCGACGGGAAGTCACTGCTGTCTGGGAAGGATGTCACAGGCTTCAGCAATGCGGAGGAAGACGCGGTGGATCTGTCAAAGTACATGCCGTTCATGCTGGAGGACAGGATGAAGGCTGTGGGCGGCAACTACAAGAAGGCGGACCAGCCTTGGGGCGAGATGGTGCTTGTTCAGGACGGGGGAAAGCTCATCACTGGGCAGAACCCCGCTAGTGCGAAAGCTGTGGGTGAGGCTATCTTGAAAGCTATTGGCGCTTAATTTACATGATGGAAAGAGAAACTCAATTAATTGAATATTTACCACTTGTTCAACAACAAAGTATACCATAAGCACTATGCAATAATAATATTTTATAGCCTATCTCAAAGTAGCCTTTATTTAATGGTAACAGATTAAATAGTATGCTGATGATCAGTGGCATATACGGATATTTTGTTTCTCTTTCGCGTTACATGCCCTTTACTTAAAATTACCAAGTTAAAGTACTGCAAGATGAAAGTAAAAAGAAAAATAGACAGGGTTGTGTATTGAAGTGACGAAAAAAGGAAGGTGGCTAGGCCAAAAACATCGCCATTTCTGCTTTTTGGGAGCTGCTGTCAGGACAGTCGCATACCCCGCCAACCCACTAAAACTTGCAGGTGGAAGTAACCGCCCATGTCATAGGTACTGCATTCCTCCATCTCTTCCAACTGCAACTTCCACCAGACGCGAGTATCATACAGGCATCATACCCTGTTACACAAATATTGGCAAGTATGAGCGAAAGCAAGAATGACTATTACGACCTCGGTACTTACCGCCGATCCATCACCACCGATAATGATGAGGCAAGAGAATGGTTCAACCGCGGTCTGATATGGAGCTACGCATTCAATCATGAAGAGGCAGCCAAGTGCTTTGAGCGAGCCATCCAACACGATGAACATTGTTGCATGGCATATTGGGGTTTGGCGTACTCGCTTGGCCCCAACTACAACAGGCCTTGGCATTCCTTGGACGATTCTGAGTTGGAGGCAACGGTCCAGCAAACTCATCAAGCTGTCGAGCAGGCCCAATCTCTAGCAGCAGCCCGTAACGTCTCGCATGTCGAGAAAGCACTTGTCAGTGCGCTGCGAGCCCGATACCCACTCCAGCACATAGTGGGAAAGGAATCGACATACAATAAATGGAATGATGGATATGCGGAGGCAATGAGGGACGTATATAAGCAGTTCCACGATGATCCCGATGTGGCCGCCCTCTTCGCAGACGCGTTGATGAACCTTACTCCATGGGATCTTTGGGATCTCAAGACCGGAGAACCCGCTTCACATGCTCATACAATCGAAGTGAAGAGCATACTCGAGCAAGCCATGGCTCAGGACAGTGGCTCACATCACCCAGGGCTCTTACATCTATATATACACCTCATGGAAATGTCACCAACCCCTGAAAGCGCACTGGAGGCAGCAAACAAACTGCGTGATCTCGTATGTAGCTCCCTGGAGTCATATATTCCTGTTTTCGACAAGTCTCGGAGGCACAAACTACACCGACGGGTCTCTGTTGAGACATCTGCAGACCCCGTCTGATGAACAATTTCCTTACTTCAAGAGGCAATTACTGATTCCAGCGGCATAGGTACCCGATGCTGGGCACTTGAGACACATGCCGACACATATTGATATCATTCTAGGCGATTACCAGGCTGCTATGGACTCAAATCAGAAGGCAATCGAGGCAGACGATGTCTTCTTCACGAGAGAAAAAAACCCTTCCCTGTTCTATACGCTCTATCGAGTGCACGATTACCACTTTCGTATCTATGCTGCCATGTTCGCCGCAAACTCTACCGTCGCCCTCGATACCGTGGCTCAACTCGAGGCAGCGCTCCCCGACGAGCTTCTTCGCATCCCATCGCCGCCCATGGCAGATTGGCTAGAAGGATTTGTGGCGATGCGTGTTCACGTACTTATCCGCTTTGGACGATGGACGGACATCATCAAACTTGCTCTACCAGCCGATCCAAAACTCTACTGTGTGACCACAGCCATGACTCACTACGCAAAAGGCGTTGCTTTCGCTGCCATGGGCAAAGTGAAAGAGGCCGAGGAAGCACTGAAAGATTTTGCTCATGCGTTCAAGGCAGTGGGGTCATCTAGAATGCTATTTAACAACAAGTGTTCCGACATTCTACAGGTGGCCGAGGCGATGCTGCACGGCGAGCTGGAATACCGACGCGGCAACCACGAGTCTGCTTTCAACCATCTTCGCCAGGCGACCAAGCTGAGCAACGCTCTGCCCTACGACGAACCTTGGGGTTGGATGCAGCCTCCAAGCCATGCCCTTGGTGCCCTGCTGACTGAACAAGGCCGATACCCAGAGGCGCTGGAGATATACGCAGATGATCTAGGTTACAACGATGCGATTCCGCGCGCGCTGCGGCATCCGAAGAACGTATGGGCGCTGCACGGCTACCACGAGTGTTTGACCAAGCTGGGCAAGCTAGAGGCGGCCGCTGGTGTCAAGAAAGAGCTGGACATTGCCCTCAAAAATGCCGACATACCCATCAAATCATCATGTTTCTGTAGGAGCATGCAGTATGAAGAAAAGCACAGACAAAGTATCCTGTAAAGCATTAATAGTATATATTTGGATAGCGATTACCGTTAAAAAAGCTGTAATTCAGTTTACGTATCATCCAAAAAGCTCCCAAAAGCAGAAATGGTGGTAGGCTTATGTTACCAGATAGGTGAAGCCATGTTTCCCTTCATTTTGGTAGTCAAGTCGCCTTCTTCTTCGTTATGCACCTAGGGCCTTTTCCCTGCTTCTAATACTGACCTACCTTTGAAGGCGGGTTTCAGGTGGGCTCCAGGGCTGCGTCTGACTGCCCAACTGCTCAAATGAAGCCGAATGCCACATTCAATTTGCATTGGCTAAATAAGGGGATATAAGCCGTGACCTGATGCTGAACTTGTGTACCCCTGGGAACCAAATGACGGGAATGTCCTAGTCCTCCAGAGTGAGATCTATCACCTCCTTTTCCATCCCTAGAGGTGCGTCCTGGGCCCCATCCTCAAGATGTTCGCCCTCTGATTGAGTCACGGTCCAATTGCCGTTGCTTGGATCATACTGGAGCAGATAATGTCTTGCTGGACCGTCCACAGCTTCAAATGTATACTCGACTTCGAGGTTGGGCTCGTTATAGTGGCCCATGAACTCCAGCTCCAGCTTCATGATCGTCCCGGGCTCCGGGTCGCTTCGAAAATTGATAACGAACGGCTCGGCCAGTACGATGCGCCGGTTGTTGACAAGCTTCACTGATTGCAAAAACGTTGCCGGAGTCCCGTCCACATCAACGCCTCGGACTAGTAACTGCTGTCGCCCACCTTTCAGCGTCTCCATACGGATCACTAATCGGCGTCGCAGTATGAAAGGTGATATCGGCAATTCCAGCTTAGCCATCATCCGGGTCATCAAGTCATCGGCTTTGGCGAAGACGCGGATGTCGGATAGACAGTCTATCGGCGTGGATTGCAGGTTGCAGATGACCAGCTTGGCTCCGCGCCTCCTGCCAACTGTTTCGGGGATCTCGTTTGACGGCGAGACCGTGAGCGATGAGCCTAGCACTAGACATAGGTCCGCCTTATCTGCGTGCTCACGCGCAAGTCGCAGCGGCTCTTCGGGCAAGTTTTCGCCAAAGTTGATAATGGTGTCCAGAAGTGCACCATTGCACAAGGCGCATCTGCGCCCGGTACGGTGATCGTGAATTGAAGTCTCGTACGTGGACACGGCACGAAAGTCTGGAAAATAATAAGACAATCAGCAAGCACATGAACTACGAATTTTCGATTTGAGGTGGTCGGCTGCACTGACCGCGAAGATACTCTTTGCCACAGTCTCGGCAATACTCTCTGTTGCTGTTGCCATGGAGCTCGGATATCCGATCCTACGTGCCATGCATGAGCTTTACGCATCGTCCCGAGTAGCAAAGGCGTGGACATCACGTCGTTTAACGAGTCTGCAATCAGAACGCACCGGCAACACCCCACTTCTTCTATGTAAGCCATCGCAATTCTGGCTGATTACGTGAGTCAGTATGCCGCGATTTTGCAACTCGACAATTGCCATGTGAGTGGGCGTCGGGATCGCTTGCAGGGTGTTCTTTTTATTATGCGCCTGCTTGCCCTGGGCTCTCAATGTCCAGACGCCGTTGGGGCCCCGGAAGTCCGCAATTCCTGGCCATTTGTCAGTCACATCACATTGTGACTTTTCACGGATGCGGTCGGCGAACCAGCAGAGGTAGACACTCCCGCTCCGGTGCATACAATGAGATGTTTGCTTTTGCGTATAAGCTTCACGAAGGCATCGACTTTCTCGTCGAGTATATGGGCCGGATCCTCACGCTCGGCTTCTGCCACTTTTGGCGCTGTGTCTGCCATCACGAAAATCGGGATTAGAATGTGCTTTTTCAAGATCAGGCATTTACTTTCACCTGTAAGAGTCGATTACTCAAATCGCAATTACTTGAATGTTGAATTCGATCTCCCCTAACCAGATTTGTTTATTTACAAATTGGTCGTAGGATCACAATCATGTGACAGGATGCGGATCTCATATACTTGACTCTAATAGGCTGTTTGCCAGAGTCTGGCAGGGAGCGGCAGTAAGCTAGCACCCTGTCACGCCTGTCAAATAAACCTACTATGTTACTTTAGGTAGCGCTGATTGAGGCCCTAACCTACAGGAGGAAAGATGTCAATATTCGAAACCTAAATATCATCCTGTTGGTATCGCATATATAAGCAGGCTTGGAACCGGTGAATTGGGATTACCGTCTCAAATGGCACTGATTTCCCAACAGCGGTCTGAAGAGTGGTAGGGTTATATGTGCAGATTTCTTGCATAATGCAGGTTAAGCCGCCAGTTGGCGGCGCTACGAGGCTGTGCATGTCGCGACAATTTAGGATGTGTGTAGTAGGGTAGCTGGATGAGATGCACATCATGCCATGGTCCGGTATCCAATACGCTGCGGGTGAGGTCGAATACTTGTAATCTGAACGAGATGCGTATGTGTGCTAGCCGCAGTGCCGTTCGGCCCGGGCGTTAGATGCGAAACTACCCTCGACTACCCAGGCGACTGTGCCGTCATCCGAGAGGAGATGTGACGACGGGCTCTGTGTGCCGGAATATTTGGGCCCTGTGTGGGGGTTGGTCCCAAATAGTGTCACCCAACCCTGGCCTGCTCGAATACCATTATCGTCGCCGCGGTCGCGTATCACGGGCTGGCTGTGGTACGCGGCCCGTCGTTGTCGTCTCATGAGCGCATAAAAGCGATGCCATCGCTTGAGAGTCATATAAGTATGGGTTCCGTTGAGATGAAATGATCCCAACCATCCCCTAAGGACAGACTAGATTTCCAGCACTAGGGAACCGGCGTGGTGACGTTTGGGTGAACACAATGTCTGAGATGAGGGTAGGCACTGCATGTTCAAGTTGCACTGGTGTAGCCGACGAACCTCAGCTTATGCCTCAGCCCGGCAACGGCAACCATGGCACGAATCTCGAGATCGCCCAGTTCTGACCCAGCTCCGGGATTGTCTTGTGTCTTGCACGACAAGGTCCCTGTCGAGCCTGTCACGCCTGTTCCCATCCGACGCAGGACCAGAGAGATAGATAAGAACAACGCAGAGGATACCTACCTAATAGTAGTACGCAAGCTACCGTACATAATAAGACAACGCATGTCGGTCGGTGTGCATTGTTCACGACCCGGCATGGGACCAGACCAGGGCGACCGTCTGGCCTTCTCGATCAATGGATCGCATGAGAATCGGTTGCATGGAAAATACCTATTGTCAAATGTGGCTATTAGGTAATGCTGTGAAAGAAGTAGAGCGATGGCTTTGTGTTCGACTCAGAACCGGCGTATCATTGTCGTTGGGTCAATATTGAAGACAAGATTGAAGATTCCTAATTAGATGATTCCCGAGTTCACTTCCAAGCTTCCATGCTTGACATGTTTCAGCGCAGTTGGTGGGTATTTGTCCTACACCAAGCACCTGTCTCGCCTGTAGAATGACGCGGGTGACGGTGACGGGTGCGGCATGCTCCATATTCGCACTGTATTTGGGTCAACTCTAATGACTGCAAGTCCATTGGTAAGATTGGCAACACGGTTGTCGTGGCGAAGGTATCAGTGAAGGTAAGGAAGGAGACAGGCGGACAGCTGGGTGTGTCAAGTACAGTGCAGGACAGTATGAATGTCCAGCGCAGCGTCACAGAACTCCAGGACAGACTCACAGGCCAGTTGGGAGGCGCCCTAGCGCGCCTGTATGCACCTGCAGCTAGGTACTTACCACTAAGGTATCCGCCCACAGGTATTGCGGGTGCAGGCTACATGCTGGGGTGACGTACGTCAGGTACCTATCTACCTAGAACTGGACGGTACAGTCTGGCGCAAAGGTCGGCACAGGGGTGGGCTTGGCCCGGATCATCGGCACAGGTTAGCCCCATCTCGAAGCTGTCGCGGCCAGAATCCGTCCTGATTGTCTGATGCATCACTGCCGTGTATCCGTTTTTGGGGCGGGAAATGTCTGCACAAAGCCCTCATGGACACACTAATCGCCCCTCTGAAAAGCGTTGACTGTCCACGGCGAGCATCGTCTTGCTCCCAGAGCCAAACCTCGACTACAAGACCGGCGGGCTATCCCTCTCTCGTCATCGAACCTGTCGCCCGTAACAGCAGCACGTAGGTAGCATCCGCCGCGTAGTCGCAGTTGCAGTCGCAGACGCAGACGCAGACGCCGCCCAGCGCAGCGCAGCGCAACCAACCCCAGTCGCACACGCAGTCACAGTCGCAGACTCAAACTACGGGGAGCGCCAAACGAACGACAGCCGCCTCTCGTCTTGTCTTTCGCCATTTGTTTATTGTCACCACGGCCGCTGTCGCCTTCAGTCGCCCTGGCGATTGCCGTCGTCGTCAGCCTGGCCGTCCAACTCGCGCCAGCCAGCTTGGCTCGGCTTAGCTGTGGCTGCAGCTCACAATTCATCAGCGTCGCACATCGTCATTCTCATCCGCATCAGTATCGGCACCAGGATCTGCATCGGAATCTGCATCCCGCCCTCAGGCCGCCATCATGCCCGCTCAGGACCAGGGCCACGAGCTGAGCATCTACAATAGCCGGGGCATATCTCGTCATCACAGTTCACAGCCACAGCGTCATTCCGAGAGCGTTCATGCTACCGACTTGTACAGTCTTCCTCAGGAGCTTCACGATATCATCCTAGCGTATTTGGATATCGAAAGTCTGTTGCAGCTACGACGGACGAGTAGGTTCTATTATCACGTGATCACCCCGGATCTCCTGCGCCGCCTCTTTGTTCGCAACGGCCTCGCCAGTCTCAGCCTCAACAAGTGCTGCTACGAGTGCTTGGCTTCGCCTGGGCTTGATCGCCTCGTCGTCGATAAGAACAAGGGCGCCTTCACATGGCAGTCTGTGTGTTTCCGATGCTGGAGTAATCGTATCACCGTAGACTACCACATCAATCCGTGGCCCGTCATACAAATCGCAAACGGCGACGAGGGCTACATATGTCAGTTCTGCAATTGGCCCGTCGTGAACAACGGCCGTGACGACGGCGTCGACCGCCTCCATGCCGGATGCCGCGCCAGGAGGCGACTTGTCCTCCTCATATGGCTCTTCATGGCCACCCTCCAGTTTGGAATTGGTGTTCTTTGCGCTGTCCTGGCATGGACTCGCTATAAACACCAGTCGGGCGTGTTGATCCCCTCGAGTGTATGTCTTCATTCCCTCTTCGCGTCATTTTTGTTGCTCTTCTAACTCCGTGTGTAGCTCGACTTTGCGCTGGCGATGATATCTGTGGCGGTCTTCATCTGCCGCATCTGCACTAACAACGAGCGCAAATATACGAGGCTCCTCTTTACTGAGCTCGTCTTGACTGTTTTACGGATACCCCCGGTTGCATACTCGGCCCGGACAACCGTCCTCCACCGAACAAACGACGGCTCTCTTGCGAAGTTCGGTTTTGGCATTTTCTTAATCAACCTGTAAGTGGTGTCATTATCGCCCAATCGCAATAAAATGATAGTATACTGATTCGTCTTAGCGTCTTCCGTGTCCTCGACTTCGTAGGACATGCACTACTTAATTCCGGTTACGACCCGCGACGATTCTTGCAGAGGGGGCTGCGCAAGAGAATGAAGTTCGTGTTCGGCATAGCGACATTTTTGGTTTATTTTGCATATATCCCGTTCTAGGGGATGATGGGAGCGTACGTCATAGGAAACAGACGTAGTCATGGGCGGGCGCCCTATAACAGTTGCGATTCGAGAATGGTTGTGAGATCGTACATCTGTATCCTCGTACCCATCGTCATACGCGACATACACATAATCTTGGTACTGTCCCACCCAGGCAGCCGGTGTGTTGATCGCTCGACATGGACAGATGCTCCACGATGATCGAGAGCGCGACATCCGCGACGAGGAAGTTGTGCAAGTCGCAACTGACCATCTGATACGCGCATATTGTACATAGAATGTTGCAGAATCCGGCAACGAGTGTACAAACGGTGGATATTGGGGTTGCAAAGAAATCATTGCATAGCCTCGCGATCTGACAGGAAGGATAGCCACTTCCGAACATTAGAATACACATAATATGAATTGTACGGTTTATGACCGGATATCAGCGACTTGGGCATCGATGATGATACCCAATCCAAAAGCCCCATTTTGAAGCAATTGTATGATGTACTCGCAAACATCTAACACGTTGAAGTCAACCCCGACACGTGCTATGCTACCTAGTCAGAATGTACCTTGTTGGATATATGCTGTCTACGATCTGCCGAATTTGTCCCAAACGGGCCTGGAGAACCCCCAAAGATTCTAACCACGGTAACCTTGGAAGATGTCACAACGGGCCTACTCGTACATCGTCAGGCAGCTGGCGTTGATCTAATTCTGTAGCTACAGGTATGATACCCACTTCGCGCCTCAGAAGTGCATTGCTATCTCTGTTTATCAGATGAATCACGCTTGAGTTTGAGACGACCGAATACCACCTACCGCGCGTTACGAGTCTTCAGTCTGGGGGCATGTGGCTTGACCTCTTGGAGTTTTCCCTCAGCACAAGACTGGCTCACGGATGCTTGGGAAAGGTTCCTTTCTGCTTATGCGCCAACACCAACAACGCGATCAGGCAAGGGCCCTGACCAACGCCGGACGGACACCGGCTGGTCGTCACAAGAAGCCTCTTCTGATTCCCGGTGCCGACTTGGCATACCGGCAGCCGCAAACTCGGCGCCTATCTGTTGGTGCATGAAGAGTTCGCTGCTCCTGTCGACAAGCATCCGATCCGACCAGCTCCGCAATTCCCGAAGACAAAAGCGGGCTCTGACCTTTCCTTTTGTTTAGTTAGTGTGGATGTGTCAGGTGTTGTGGTTGTGTTTGATCACAAAGATGCGAACTGCATTTGCTTGTAAGGCTTAGATTAGATGGTCAGTGACTGAATCGCGTAACCCGCCATGATTGTACCTGGCGAGCAGGTTGACACTACCTGACTCGCCTGACAGCCTGATTCAGGTACGCTGCATGGCCTTGCTGAGACATTTCTCTACGATGACTTATGTTCCCGTCTAAATCACTAGTGTCACATGTATGCTCAGATGCTATCTACGATTTTGGATGATTTGGCAGAGCCCAATACAAACTGCCAATCAGGACCTTGAAGTCTCCAAGGTCTTCGCTTTCACATGTTCAAGGTTTCTGGACAAATGGCATAATGCACAATTTTACCTGCAGGACAACCCCAGCGCAGCGGAACGGGGCGTTGCAGATCATCACCCCAACGAGCATGGTGATTGGCCCATTGCGTCGGATCGCGGCGGGCTTTCCACAGATCCAACGTCTTGCTAACCATATCAGGACGCTGAGCAATCCACCCCATCCAGGCCCATCTGCACTGGTCAGGCGCTGGTTCTTGCACGATAGTTACAGATGTACTTACTCCAAGTGCACTCGTAATCCTCCATCTCGAACTTGGAGATGATGCCCGGGGGGCAACCACCTACACTTGGTGAATCGTATGACTCTCATTCGTTCCAATTCGCAACATGAATCGCGATGCATCGGAGATAAATATACGGCGAGTTTCGAGGCTTCGATGGCGGGGCCACGCGCTCAGCCTACCATTCGAAATTCCCCGCGTAGCCCCTTCATCTTGAAATGGGCACATCTTGAGTATAAGCCACAACAGATCATGACTGATGACTGCACTATGTGGCATATAGATACTGTTGATTTTCCTTGACGTCTAATTGCCCAGTATTACAATGTGATCAACCTAATCGAAAATTACGGGGTAACACGCCAAGATGCGAATCGTTACTGCCCTTGTGGGAGCCGCCATCACGGCAACATCTGCATTTCCGACCGCCGAAAATCTAGCACGGCTTATACAGCGCGATGAATCTCTATCGCTGCTCACAGAAAGGTCGATCGATGAGTTTCAGGAGCACTTGGTCCGGTTGAAGGGGAGGAAATCGTCATTTGACCCACTAACAAACCCTATCGATGGTTCGCCAACCCTCCATTCTTGTTACCCTTTGGCTATTACCAATACACCACGTGCTGATAGCTTTGATAGTATCTGGTAAACACGCTTTCAAAGCACCGGACTTCGATAATGGTGACCAACGAGGGCCGTGTCCTGGCCTCAACGCTCTCGCCAACCATGGCTACATCCCGCATGACGGTATAGTTGGCGTATGTTTGATACAAAACATGTCATTCTCTATGGCGCGATCTAATTACTTGACAACAGATGCTTGACATCATTGAGCCAGTTATGACAGGTAGGTTACGCGAAGAATCAGAAAACCGACTATGTTTTGTTAACGAGACGGCAGTTTACGGCATGGGCTTTGATCTCATCACGCTGCTCTCGGGAGTGGTGACTGCCTACGTCGGAAACCCCGTGTCGCTGCATCCCGGTTTCTCCATCGGCGGCGTATCCTCGAAATCGAGCAACATACTCGGAAATGGGCTCGGGTTGTTGGGGAAGCCGAGAGGACTCGATGGCTCGCACAACCTGATCGAATCTGACTCGTCGGCCACGCGCAACGACCTCTACTTCACCGGAAACGCACACACGTTGAATACGACCTTATTTGAGAGACTGCTTAGATACGGCGACGATGGAGATATCACGATGGATGACTTGGCCGATTATGCTGCCGAGCGCTTCCACGAGAGTATTGCTACCGACCCGTTCTTCTATTACGGCCCTTACTCGGGAACCATTGCTCGAAATGCCGCTTACGCATTTCTCGGTCGCTTCATGAGCAATAATACGGAAGAGCATTCTCTAGGAGGTCATCTCTGTAGGTTCACTTGCGCTTCCCAAATGGTTACCCTCCTCTGCCTCCCGTCTAGGTCATACTAATACCCTCCTAGCCAAGGAAGTTCTCTCCAGCTTCTACGGCGTCTATGAAGAGAACGGAAAACGTGTCTACAAGGAGGGACACGAAAGAATCCCCGAGAACTGGTACCGCCGAAGCACGGACTACAGCCTCAATGACTACAACATCGACCTAACCAATTGGGTGAAGAAGCACCCGATCCTGCTCAGCATTGGGGGCAATTTGGGGGAAGTCAACACATTCGTCGGAGTCAACTTTGCCGACGTCACTGGCGGTTTGCTCAATTCCGAAGCGCTCCTTGAGGGCAACAACCTCGTTTGCTTGTCTCTAACCGTGCTGAAGACGTTTGCCCCAAACAGTCTGTCAACTATCTTCAAGGTCATCCAGGCTCCTCTGAAGCTTGTCAACAAAGTCGTCAAAAGCCCGCTGCTAGATCTGTCTTGTCCTGCCTACAAGGATCTCACCTTGGGAGGAAAGGATCTATGGTCGGCTCTGCTGGATCGCTATCCAGGGGCTAAGCGAAACGGCATAGCGCTATGAATTTTTCTCTCCTGCTATTCTTCTTCTTGACGATACCCCTTTATGATCATTATTATATGCCTATGATAGTAAATGCCACTACGGTATTACTAAAATCCAATGTCTCTGTGAACATCCGCAACTTCTCAAATCACAGAATATGTGAGCCCTAGCTTCTCCGTCGAACTCTTATTGTCTCAGTGAGAGGAGGCGCGATATGCCCAAAGAACCACTTGTTTTCTGGCTTCGTAGGAATTACTTCAATTTCATACAGCAAGGCAATATGCCCTAGCGCGATCTTCAGCTGATTTGCGGCGAAGAAGCGACCGGGACTGATACACCATATCAAATCAAATTAGCTGTGCACACAACATACAAGTATTCATCTTGTGAGTACGCCAGGAAGGAAAAAGGGCTTACCAAGCATGCGATCCGTAACTAAAACCCATAAACTTCTCGCTCGTATTAATGAGGCCCTGGGGCTTCTTCTCCTTGTCCTTTTCCTTGTTCTTATCGCCTTCTCCACCTTTACCCGCCTGCTGCTGCCCCCGAACAAACCGAAAAGCATCATACCGCGCCGCATGAACGTAATTCCCCTCATCGCGATGGATACTGTACCCCGAGACCCCAACCTTGGTGCCATATGGAATATGCGCGCCGTCCGGGAGCGTGATCCCCTCGGGCGCCACCACCATCTTCAAGACCCCGCGCTCGATGAAGCCATTCAGTCGCAGGCTTTCACGCAGCGCCGAGTCGACGTGTCGCAGCCGCGATAGCGCTGTCTTTGACCAATCTTTCGCCTCTCTGGTGCCTGTTGATATACTGGTTTCGCTAATGACTTCTTCGCGCAGGGAGCTTAGGATATCGCCGCACGAGGGCGAGGAGGCGATGTCGAAGAGCGTGTTGGTCAGTGTTATGACGGACGATTGGATCGCGGCGAAGGAGAGGACGGAGAAGCGCGCGGCGATGACGCGCGGGTCGAGCTCGGTGGGGTTTAGGATGGGTTTGGCCACGGCGTGGTCGATTGACCATTGTATGAAGTCGTTCTAGGGGGCACTGTTAATGTCTGAAACCTTTAATATCGGGAAATGATTCGTCTCACGTACGTGCTGGGTTGGATTTTCCAATGGGTGCTTTTCCGCATCTGGGTTCCTGAGCCGCGCAAGTCGCTCGCGGATGATGGGCATCAGGAAGCTCCTGCAGCGACGGTAGAGAATGTAGTCGTAGAACGTGAAGATTGGACCGACGAGGCTAAGATAGATTTCCAGCTCGTCAGCGCATGCTTTGCAGGATACCACAGTGCCCCTTTCACAAGCCCAAGACATGACATGTCATTGATTACCTGGTCTCCCAACAGTGCGGACAGGGAAACGTCAACTGCAAACAGCCAAAACAACAACAACTTACGGCTTGAGAAAGTCGGGAAATAGACTAATAGCAGCCGCCGCCACCGCGACCTGGCGAATGAACTGGCTACAGATAGCCACGAACGTCTTATCACCACAGAACCCGCGCCCCATCAACACGCGAATCGACAGCCGCGCAACGACCTCGAGCATCGAGTCGTACAGTCTCACCTCCCTCCACTCCCGCGTGTCCGTGCCCCAGCAATCTTCCAGCGCGGCGCGCGCCTCATCAGCGACGTCATCGGCGAACGACCCAAGCTTCTTCGTCAGCTGGTGCTGGATGACCTCCGGATGGACGGGGTCGGCGACGCGGTTCGCGTGGAAGAAGGCGTACTCGGCCTGCAGGAACTGGCGGTTCACAGCCTCCTGGCTCAGCACGCTGTCGGGCTGGGCGAGGAGCCACGGGACCTGCGAGGGCGGGAGCAGCACTTGGGGCCCGTTGATGAAGTAGGGGAGGACGTAGGTTTGGTTATTTTTGGAGTACTGTTGTATAGAATAGTCAGCTTTTAGTTGAGCTTTGATTCAAGGGGCAGAAGACACTCACTTTTGCGTAGCCTTCGTCTAGGAGGTCTGGGAGATGGAAAAAGCTTCGGAGGTTGGCTTTCGCTATGCTGAGGATGCTGCTACGATCCCCTGCGCCGGCCCATGGTAGGCTGTTGGGCAATGACGCCCGTGAGAACAGGCGGCGGACTAGGTTGAGGAACGTGACGAGAAGGGCGAGTATAGATGCTATGCCGATTAACTTAAGAGTCGATACTAGAAAAGTACCCGAAAGCGAGGCCATCATTCCAGTTGACTACCTTGTGTCAAGCACAAAGCCTCAAATTGCAAGTCACAAAAATAATTGATCGTGAACCAACAACTGTCCTTCACAGCTATGACAACTAAGATAGTAGATACGGAGAGGTTCACGGCTTTTTTGTGTTGTCATCTGTGTCCCTTCAAAGGTTATTTGCAGTTACCCCACGAGTTGGCCAGAAAGCGAGCGGTAACACCGCCAACCGCCTTATATGCTGACTGGGAAGTGACCTCGTCACAATCTGGCTTGTGGTAACTTAATGGCTATGTGTTACTATAGGGTAAGCGACAGATTGAGAGTCGTGAGTCAAAGTGGCATACTGTATATGTGGATATTGCTCTTTGATTTGCGCCGATTAACTTAGGTCGAAGACTTACTTCTGAATGGGGTGGTAATCTATTCCACGGTTAAACCCTTTTTTCTTTTTGAGAAATATATTTAGACTGACCGATATCAAAGTATACAAGAATGGCATAGTGTTAAGAAAAATTTGGCCAAGCTCTAATGAAGTTTCGTCTAATTGAAGTTCAATACATACCTACTACGTAGAAACTGTGACCGGCCCAAAAGGGCATGATGCCCGATTTGGCATTTCGTGTATACAGCTGAAGTCGGGATCTAGACTTTTTCTCAACCGCCGTTGGTAACACCCACCGTAGTCTTGCATATAAACGTTAGCTGACGAATCGGGCGGTCACCAAAAGCAAAAGCAGATGGACCCCAATCGTAGCAGGGACTAGGAGAGTTCGGCACGAGCTGCCTTCTTGAGTGTAGATTTATTCTCCAAGGAAAAACAGGTTTCACACACACACATCTTCGGTTTTGCGAAGTACATGTGTGCAATTGGAAGATAGCAGCTATGGGAGCAATCTATTCGCAACTCTCGCCCCTGACTGCCTGCTCGCCTACCAAGTCCAAGTTGTTGAAGATCTGTTAACCATCTCAATTGGCCACGATGGGGTGATGATTCTCACGCTGGTGGTGCTCTCGCTACATTGCTTTGTCTGGGTAGGTAGGAAATAGATATTCGGGGAAACATTACCACGTTGCTGGAAAAAGCCACGGCGCCGACTGCATGTGCGACATGCATAGCGCGAGGCGTCGCTGCACTGCACTGCAGCTCAACGGGCGTTCCAGCTGCTCCAATCGCCCCATATGTACATATCTGAAAATAATAAGAGGAGTGATCTTGCGCCTCGCGACAACCTCTCTGAAAGGTCTCACTTTCAGCTCGCCATCCAACAGGTATTCGCTCATGTCGGTCATCGACAGCTGGATATTGCCTTACCTTACAATTACACACACTTATTCCCCTTATAAGCAAAGGTCGTACGATTTCTCCATACTCAATCACAAGAGATGCGTCGGCGTTGTATTTGCACCATGGGCTATTGGCTATTGGCTCGACCGGCCAATTCTCCCCTTGGCGCGAGACCAATCAGCTTCGACAGCGGACACATATTAGGCGATTGGCGACTTGAATCTCCAATGGTGGCGTCTGACACGGTCCTCTTGGGCCTTGGCATATTTTGAGCAGCTCAAAACTTGGTAGTCGATCTGAGCTGAGATGAGATGCGATTCGTAATGACCTATGCCCGTAACTCTTCACCGGTACTCTGATCGTCCCATGCCTGAAATAAAGACATTAAAGTAGCTGCAGCCTAGAAACCGGTATAAGCTATGTTTCGTTGCTAATTGGTGGCAGAATATCACAATGTGTCGCGAGACACATATTGATGTAGCATGTACCTAGGTTTTCTTGAAGGGGACTTAGTCCTTGCTCAACACGTGGTTGTACTATATAGGAAACGACACGAGACGAAGCTCTCACGTACGATCATAGCCTCTAGAGAACTCGGCATCCCGTCCGCTCTGCCCTTGATAAACTGGAGAGCGCCAGATCAGTAGTTGGGTCGGTGACGACCAGCGAATCCCTGGTGTTGTACGTTTTTTTCTTCCCTCACCTGCTTGTGAGCTTGAGGCTGAAGAGCCTAGGTTGGTGGCTTGCATTGGCCTACATGTAGACATCGTCCCATGAAGACTACTTGCTGACTGATTGTACTACTCTTGTCAAACAATAAGTTGATGATGGGAAACTCATTGAGTACCTAGGTTTGTATCTGCTCCGGTGGTGCAACTAGAACACTGTTCTCTTCAATTGCAGATGTCAGTCCAGGGATTGACCTGCGATGTGAAGTTCAGCTGAGCCGTTGATTCTTGCCCCCTTACCTGCCATGCACACTACATGATGCATGCATGCAAGTAATACATAAGCCCCGAGTGTGGAGATGTAGCGAAGCACAGCACAGACACTGATGCTGACTGACTTATGTCATGCTCATGCAATCAAAGTTCCATGCATTGGAATAGGGGGAGGGAGGGAGCATGGGACGTTCCAACATCAACGAATGCTACTATATCTGTCCCACGGTCAAGGTCATGTACCTATGTATGCATAGACGGACGTCTATGATTGACTGTGAACTGGGAAGGGTAGTAGTATATCTGCGACTCGGGTATTTTAGTGTATCCCCGTGGGGATACGAGGCAACGTTGTCAAATTCGTTAATACATACATATCATGCGAGTCATCTAGAATAATTTGACGGTGTTCAATTAGATTCGGTCGCATGGTGTGCGTCTTACTTCGAGATCCTAATCAAAAAGCTCCGGTGCGCTGGCACCGCATTCACATACAAGTAGGAAGTAGTCATGCCAATATAAATAGCACAGCACCGTTGAAGCCCGCCTCGACTTGACTCGAGTCGATTTGCCTCTGTTGACTTTTTTTCGCTTAGATTGGTTCATACCGTACCAACTATCACGTTGCACAGGATTCTACCGATCTATTAGATCTTAGATCTTAGATCTGAAGCCGTGTCAAGCCAAACGTTTCCCAGCTCTCGCCCGTCCAGCCCTGCATTGAGCGTTTGACACCTTCGGCAAGCGACAGCGCACAGAGTAACCTACCAAAGCGACAATGCTTTTCCCGCTCCTCCTTGCCCTCGTCCTTACCATCCCTAATCCCGTCGTCTTCGGGATTCCCGAGCCGATACTATCGCTGGGGCCTCTCCTGCCTTCATCGCCGACGGGTCCGCTTGCGCCCATTATCAGCCGTATGTCCTCTCCCCCCTCTCTCCCTCCTTCCTTCAACGGCACAATCTTTCGTTCTCTCTCCAGTCTCACGGCATCACTTCCCTGAGAATATATCAATGTTGGGGATTAATAAACACCAACACCAACACCAACACCAACGTCCCAACTCAATTCACACCCACGCCCACACAAACCACCTCCTTAATGTAGACCATAACTAACACCCCGGTCCCTCCCAAAAGTCCTCGCAAACCTAGGCAACGCCGACCCCCCTCCGCTGCTGCAGACGTCGCACCCGTCGCCGCAGTGCGCCGTGTCCAAAGGCGGCAACGGCGGGGCGCTGCAGTGCTGCCGGATCGCGGTCGCGGGGGACCAGCCCGTCGTCGTGTTCCTGGCCGGCGTGTACGGGTACAATCTGAACCCGAACGATGTCAATGGGCTTGTTTGTTAGTGTTCTCTTTTTTCTTCTTTTGTGCTATTTCTTTGGGTTGGTTCGAGAGGAGAGGTGGTGTAGATGCAAGACGGGAGGTACGAAGGATGTGAGAAAAGAAAAGAAAAGAAAAGAGAAGAGATCATGATGCTGATGTTTAACATTATTAGGCGACGACAAGATCGACACATGTCCTGGCGTGAGAATGTGCTGCGAGGTCACTCTGCTAGTGAGTTTCCTTCCCTCTCTTCTCTTTCCATTCGCCTCCTTCAATTATTAATCTTTTCCCTCTGCATGCCAATCTCAATCGTGCATAAAGTTTCTGACTCTTTACTTACTGGTGTCTACTAGAACCCTCTGGTATCTTTATTCTGCGCCAATTATAATCCTCGATGATAGGTCGGTAAGGAGGTAGGTACCTAGGTAGGTTCGAGGGAGCTATGATTAGGTCAATGGGTTAATAGCAA
This sequence comes from Astrocystis sublimbata, assembly GCA_022453515.1. Lineage (NCBI taxonomy): Eukaryota > Fungi > Ascomycota > Sordariomycetes > Xylariales > Xylariaceae > Astrocystis > Astrocystis sublimbata. Next base: position 668,999 of record JAJNNY010000013.1, on the reverse strand, counting down.
AGGTTGCAAGATTAAATAATCGAAGAGAATTGGGAGAAGGGCGAGACCCTAGATCTAATAAGTGATGTCGGATTTCGTGTAAAGCGCACAACACACATTGGTCCAGAGCATAAACATGGAGTGAGGACTTCTTCATGACCATCCTTGATCATTGACTCTTGTCTTGTTTTGAAGAACAAGCTATGATAAAGCCACAAAATTTTGAGTTGCAAGGTTCTTTTTAACCGTCCTGCCCGGATGCATGCATGCTTGTTTCTTCTATTCCGCTCAACGTTCCCCCCCTTCCGTCTCTACTAGTTGTTACACATTACCTAGATGTAAGCAAATGCGATGGAGTGGTACATGCCTCGTCCTCAACTCATCTCTCTCTCTCTCTCTCTCTCTCATTCTCGTGTATATATACAAAAGCATGTCGCATACCGCCCGCCGTCTTCGTCGTGGTCTCGGTCTAATAACTCCATGTCATGTTTCTTTCATGTCTGATGTGATGATACAAGTGGCTGTGATTGTAGTAATAGTACAATCCTTCAATTCTTTTGGCTTTTGTTTCACTTTTTGAGATATTGTTTCTATTTTTGGCGTTTTAGAGTCTTCATGGCCATGTCGATGAGGCCGTCCTTCGCTTCGCTGTCGGGGAAGGTGTCGAGGGCCGAGATGGCCCGTTGGGCATAGTCGTCTGCTAACGCTCGCGTTTGTTCTATGCCGTTGCTTTGAATCACGAGATCGCGCGCCTGTAGTGCAAAATTCTAGTTAGCGTTATGCCAATACAAGAAATGTACGAGAATTACGTGCGACGGTGCATAGATTGAGACTTACTCTTTGCACATCGCCCTCCTGCGCAAACTTCCTTCCCACCAAGGAGCCAAGTTCAGGAGTCGTCTTCCACGCAAAAAGCAAGGGCGCAGTCGCCAGGCCCAGCTCTAAATCCGCACCGGCCGGCTTCCCCAGGTCCTTGCCGGACTTGGTGTAATCCAGCATGTCATCAACCAGTTGGAATGCCAAACCTAGGTTCCGTCCATAGGCGTAAGCGGCGTCGACTGTTATCGCGTCGGCGCGGCCCAGCAATGCCGAGGCCCTGCAGGACTTTGATATTAAACTGGCGGTTTTGAGGTAGGTTTTTTGTAGGTAGTAGTTGAATATGTCCTCGGAGTAGGCCGGGTTCCGCTCGTCGCGCGCCGTGTTCTTCAGCTGCATGAACTCGCCCTCGACCAGATTTGCGATGACGGTGGCTAATAACTCGATGACCTCGGCATTGCGCAGCCGCGCGAGCGCAACGGAGGCGCGGCCGAGGAGGAAGTCGCCCGCTAATACGGCCATCTTGTTGCCGAATTCGAAGTTGGCAGAGGGGGAACCCCGCCGGGATACGGAGTGGTCGACGACGTCGTCGTGCAGCAGGGAGGCGGTGTGAATCAGCTCGGTGATCTCTGCTAACCGTCGCTGGGAGGGGAGTATGTCGCTCTCGGTGAACTCGGGCTCGGAGGAGTAGCCGGACAGGGTGGAGGAGGAGGGGTTCACGTCGGATAGCACGTCGAGGGGCGATATCGACGAGTTGATGGTCTCGTGTGAGAGTGAGGGGGCGGACTCGTTCTTGGGACAGAGGGCGGTGGCGCGGGCCATGAGCAGGACGATCAAGGGCCGCACATGCTTGCCCTCGGCTTGTGTGTAGTACTTGGCGACTCGATCGAGAGCGGGATGACCAGACCCCAAAAGCTGTCTTATGTTCCCGGTGAGGAACTTCATCTCCTTGGCTACCGTGCGCAGAGGGTCGATGTGTAAGTCGCCCTTGGTGGCCCTCGACACGGCGTTGGAGACGACATTGGAGGCGACGGAGACGGCGGCGGCCCAGGCGGAAGAGCGCCGTGAAGTCTGGTGATAGAGCGCCCTCGAACTGGCGATGCGCAGGTCGACGGAGGTGGCTGCTCTCCTACAGTCGGAGCAGGCTGATAATATGGTGGGACGAGCAGCGGCACTGGAGCGGGCAGTCAACAGCGCCGCCCGCGCTGTTCGGAGCTGCATCGTTTAGCGGGATGAGGACCGGGATCGTGGTCGCAAAGACCCAATATCCAGTCTCTAACTTCCAATGCCCAATTCCAATTGTCTCGCTGGGTTGTCGGACGAAGCTATGCGAGCATGGGAATCTTGGCGAGACCGGAATCGGGACCGGGAGGGGAAGTTGTTGGCTTCGACTCGACTGTTGCGATATGTTGGTGTATAACGAGGGTAGGTGGTGGGTGACTTGTTGGTCACGGCAATGCTGCTGTCTCCCAATTATCTCCCACTGGGCCGTTGGTATCGTCCACCTCGTGCCTCGCCGGATGATACCGAGTCACTATTCTCGATCTCGTTCCCCACGAGGAAATAAAAAAAACCAGCTATCCTAGCTAGGTTAGCGCACATCGGAAGAATGCCCATCTGCCCGCTGGACACTGCATGGATTGTGCCTGTACCACGCTGTATGTGGCGGTGGCTAGTATCTGTGGCTTGATGACCCTCGGCCGCTTGCTCAGCGCCCGTTGCTAGGGTGAGCGCTGACGAAAGCCCCGGCAGCCCCAGCAGCCCCGATGTTATGCGTTATGACAATTTATGACGTTAAGCTCGAGCCATCTTCAATCTTGGAAAGTGGATTGCGGCCAGGCAGCCTGTCGTTACAGGACATCCTATTTACGGCCGCACCCCTATGCCACGAGCCTTCCACCTGTTCTGCAATGATACAACTGACTCCAACACTGCACTCGATCCTGCGCAAACATGGTGCTTCTTACGATGACCGCTCCCATGGTGGAGGCGCTCTTGGTGCTTGAGCCCGCACACTCCAGCCAGTCCAACGATGCGACGAGCGAGGAAACACAATCACAAACCATCCAAGTCGAAGAACCCAGCATGAAGGATCCTGTCATAGGCAATCCCATCAGCCATGGACAGATCCTCAAGACCATCAAGTCGCTAAAAGCCAATGGTCATGCGGGCTTCAGGCTGGAGGAGATGCTCCGTGGCTCCCATCTCTACATACCTCCGCCGCCCCCGAAACCTGAGCCTGTGTGTCTGACCCGGCAAATACGTATGGGTGATAAACATGGCAAACTGCTAACCAGATAATAGACCAACGAGTATAAGGAACTCATGGCGAGACTTCGACGCGACGAGGAGGAGCGATCCTACGAGCGCATGGTACGAACGGCGCCTTCGAGAGAGACCTTTGCCCAACGATTTCCCCTGGCGCCCATGGCGCATGCGTTTGCCGAAGTAAACAAACCATCAAAAAAGTCGGACGAGGAAGGCGACGACATCGAGTTCGGCGACGTGCAGAAGCAGATCACGCTCATCTTCAACTTGCTCCTCAGCGTCCTCGGCTGCGGCGCCGCGCTCTGGAAGCTCGCACAATGGTGGCCCGTGTCGACCCGGCTGTTCCTCAGCTTGGGCGGAGCGATCCTGGTCGGAGTCACTGAAGTTGTTGTATACTCGGCATACACGTGGAGGATGTCACAGGGCGAAAAGCAGCAGGCTGCAATGAAAGAGGTTCAAGAGGTTGTCAAGACGTGGGTTGTTGGTGAGGAGGACGATAAGACGCTGGTGGTGACGACGAGGAACGAGTCAAATGGCAACTCCCGTGAGCCTTCGGATGACCCGACAACGAATCTGCGGAAGAGGATAAAAACACAGACTTGATCGATGATCAATCACTGTGCACCTCAAAACCTTTACACTACCTGTACCACCAAACTCTGTACATCACATACATCTGATTTTAATAGCGGTTTAGCCTTGCATTTCTTCAAAGAGAGAGAAAGTACACTTCCAATTCGGTAATTCGTCTTTGAGATCCATGATTGCAAACATGTACCTAGGTACCTATCATAGGTGCCTCATGAATAATTATGGGGCCACAGTAGCTACCTAAGCTCTACGTCACCCCACGTTCGCGACACGCTTGGCACAAAATGCCCCACGTCGCGACGCGTCTCGATCTGCCCATTGCACCCACCCATATTTTCCCCATTAACGCGCTCTGGGCACATTGCGCCCGCGCACTGCGACCCAGCGACCCAGCCCCGACATGGCAATTCATACATTCTAGACTACGTACTCTTCTTGGCTAACAACCATTGATGAACCTCATATTCTACATATTCCATAATATTTTTTTTCCCATTGAACTTCCTTGACGTCGTATTCTTGACCACATGCTGGAGTCTTAAATCACCTCTCATATCCCCAATGGAATCCCAAAGCGTACTGCCAAAGGAGATATCGCGGTAGGCGCAAGACTCTCAAACCTGCAGTGAACTCCCACTGACCGCTGTTGGAAACCTACAGGATACCAAGGAAGCCCGAACGTCCCTACATCTCCACGCTGAAGTCGAGTCCCATGGAATCCCGCCGGCGACCTCTCCGCACTTACAGCAAACGCACATTCTCAGAGACCGCCGAGCCCGCGCCGAAGCGACGATGCATTGCCGACGCTTCCAAGGCTCCAACTCCCACGGTTTTGGCTGCTGAAGCTAAATCGAGCATCGCTTCTTCGCAACGTAAACAAGAATGTGACAAAGAGAACGAACACAATGCCAAATCATTGGCGTCCGCACCAGGTGCCAACGCAAACGAGTTACCCTTACCAACCCCGAAGAAGGGCACAATCATGGCCTACTTCGCACCAAAAATACACCAACTGCCGGTCATTGCGCCCTCCTCAGAACCAGAACCCTCCTCCGACCCAGTGTCAGAATCTAATGATCTTACCATCACCCCGCCGTCTTCGCCTCCGATGATCACCTTCTCTACTAGGAAGAGGAGGGTGCGAAGACTGAAGACACGCATTGTGGCGCAGCGAGTAGACGAGGAAGCCGAAGATGAAGAGGAAAGCGGAAATGAAGGGGCAAGCAGCGAGAGCGAGGAACAGCGTCAGAGACATGATAGCATGCGAGACAGAAGAGGCACATGCACAACCACAGACACAAGCACAGAGCGGAAAAGAAGGATACGCGACAGACCACTTGCTCCGCTATCAGAATTGGCACACGACAACCCAAACCTGAACCCGAACCTAAATCTACCAACCACAAGTACAAAGAGCAAACCTCGACTCGACGGCAACATGGAAGAGCAAAAAGAGAACAGACCCGATCAGCGGGAGAAAAAGAAGCAGAAACCAGCGCCACAGGCCTCGGTGCAGACGACGTTGAGCCTCTCGATGCACGAGGCGCATTACACCGAGTGCAGGGAGTGCGGCATGCTGTATAACCACCTCCACGAGACGGACGTCAAGTACCATGCGCGGAGACATGCTGCTGCGCTGAAGAAGGCGGTGCGGGATCGGAGTAGGGAGGTAGATGAATGATTGGACCTATCTGGCTTGGCTGCGTTGCGTTATGCCGAGGTTGTCTTTGAAGACGAATAGGAAGACATGAAGCGAGCTTGGGTTATGCTGGCGAGGTATTGGTGATAGTGCATTCCACCATCTTATATACGACAGCTCAATATCGCTATTTGGAGAATTAAGGAGTCACGGCATATCATGGTACTGATTATACTGTATATATGTACATTGATCTGAACGCTCCGTTGCTGAACGGTTAAACAGATAGATATCTACCCGCCTCTTCCGTCACCGCATAATCATTTGGCCTTCGCTGGCCGGTTTTCCATTGTGTAAATCGTACATTCATGCATGCATACACTTATGGTCCAATTCCCAACCCTCATTAGGTAGGTCAGATGAAATTCTGAACATCACCTGTGCCGGACATGTCCAACTCCATATCCACCCAACCAGGCATATCCAATTCGAATGTAGGATTCTGTGCCAGTGGACGTCCAAAAGTTAGCCAGCCAGCCATACATACCCTCAAACAAGACAGGGAGGAGCACGAAAAGGAAAGAAACGGAAACGGAACGAAGGGGAAGTACTCACCAACGCATTGAAATCAAACCCAAACAGCGCCATGGTATCAAACCCGCCAAAATCAAGCTCGTCAAGCGGCACTTCACTACCACCACCACCACCACCACCAAACCATCCACCCCCAACATCATCAGGATTTCCATTTCCATTTCCATTTTCATTTCCACTCCCAACCCTATAAGCATCCGACTCCCTCAGCATAACCGTGCACTCCCTCACAACCCTCTTCACAGTCTCCAGCATCGCGGCCTTTGCTTCCCGGGGGGGTTGGGTTTTGTGTTGGTATGAGTCGGTGCTTTGACTCTCCAGCGCGGCAATGTAGTCCAGCATGCAGGACACGAAGAGATACTGCTTCAGACTCGGCCGGCCCAGCCGGATCACCTCTCGCCACTGCGCCTGTGCGTGCGCGAGGTAGCGCAGGAGGGGGGCGCGGTGGGAGTGGTGGAGGGCGGAGAGGGGGTCTTTGGGTTTTGGTGTTGCTTGGGGGAGGGGTGCAGACCCCTCTCGCTGAGGTTGTTGTTGCCGTTGTTGTTCCTGTAGATTTGACTGTACTTGTCCCTCTAACTGTGCAAGTTCCTGCATCTCCTCAAGCTGCGTCACGATCTCGAGCGAAACGGTGATTATAACATCCTGGCTCATCGCGCCCTTGAACATCCCGCCTCCGGAGATGCAGCTGTAGGCATAATCATCTGCCACCGCCACCACTGGCTCTCTATCCTCACTTCTTGCAGACAGATCCATCGCCTCGGCATGCGCGGCCATGACGAGGCTGGACTCGAGACACATCTTGCGCGAAAGCAGGAAGCGGTGGTCGCGCCGCGCCTTGTGCGCGAAGGGCCGGTGCAGGAAGAGGATGAGGCGCCGGAGGTAGGTGTCCAGGAACTTGTGGTGGAAGGTGCTTGCGCTTTTGTTTCTGTTTCCTTTGTCGGGGTTCTGGTTCGTGAGCAAAGAGTGGGAGGTGGAGGTGGTCTGGAGTGCCGCTGCGAGCTCGCGGCAATATGCCTGCAGACTCCTGGATTGCGCAATGGCCTTGTCGTAGCTGGCTTCGCGGCTCGAGTCGTTCAGCTCGCGGATGATTTGCGTGCGTAGGCGCAGGGATTTCGCGAGCAGGAGCTGGACTGAGCAGTCTATGTTCCCGTACTTGTTACGGTTGTTGTTGCTCCCCTGGTCTTGTTGGGCCCTCTCTGTCTCGATACCGGAGGTCGTCGTGCCTATAGGTGTGCCTAGTTCCGAGTCGGCAATGTTGGATGGAAGAGGCACGTGGTAGTCGCCAGGCACCAAGAGCAGCGGAAGGGTCGAGTTCAGCGAGGTGATGGCCGTCAGCTCGAGAACCGTAAGCCAGAGACGGCGACGCAACTCGGACTCGAAGGGTGTGATGGATAAGTGGTATCGAGGATCGATGTGAAGGCCAATTGTGAAAGAAAGCTTCGACAGTGCCTCGGTCATGACTGATGCAGTTCCGCCCAGCGCGTTGGTCTGGCGGGCAAGTAGTAAGAGGCAGAATACTTGTATTCCGTCGATGCTCATGGCGTCGCGTTCCTAGATTCATGTAAGCTGATTGAGGTTCCGGCGTTGCATAAGGCAGAAATTTCAAAATCGCTTCATGTCATACAGCTAAAGAAAGTGACGTGATTGCTTGCGTGTGCGTGCTTGAGATCTTACCGTAGGGCCCATGAGCCACCACTGTACAGCATATACCCAATTCCGCGCCGTTCTCTTGATATCATTCGCAATAGATCTGTCTGGTAAGAAGATACCGCCGATAGTGAGTACCATTATCAGTTTCATGAGAAACTCAGTTTCCGCTGGTTCCGCCCGAGTCCAGAAAGCGTCATATTCCTTCAAGAAGGTCGGTAGGTGAAGTATACGAAACATCGGCTCAAAGGTACGGAGATAGCCATCAATTGCTTCATCACAGACCTCCTTTGATGGGATACTCTCTCGTAGCCCAGGCATGGGCTCGTGGAGCAGCTTCACACCGCGGGTTTTGGCGCGTCGACGTGCGTTGGCGGCTTCCAACATGCCCCCGTTCGCCTGCCCCTGAACTCCGTCGACGACTGAGTAAGGCTTCGACTGCATCTGCGAGAGGATGTTGAACTAATAGATAGATCTCTGATTAGTTATCTGCTCATGATACGGCTGGTAAATTCGCATCATACCTGATCGAGTGAGTGTATCCAGTGAGACTTCCCAAAGAGCCGGGTCTTCTCATGTTCGGGCCGCAGATGTGGACATGGTAGCTTGACCCGAAGCTCGGATTTATCTGGGGCGTTGGGCTGGGATGCCGAAGTATTTATGCGTTGCTCGATTCTCGATATCCTCGCTTCTAAATCTTTGGAAGAGGTATTTCGACAAGATTCATGCCCGGACTGCTTAAACAGGTTCTCTAAAACACTGATTCGTTGTGATAAGCTCGATGCTGGTGGCTCTTGGCCCTCAGATACGATAGAAAGGGGTTCGAGTGGATTTGGCACTTCTTCGCTCCGGTATGTTGCGGGTGTGCCGGAAAGCACGTCAGCTTCTTGTTCATTTTCACGTTGAGTGGGAGTATGGCCCTGTAAAGATTTGGGAGAGGCCGGCGTATCGGGCTTGTAATTGCATAGCAAAGATGCCCGTGATCTTAGACACGGTCTGCACGGCAAGCCCCGGTCGCATTTGATCTTTCCTGATGAATTAAGTTAGACATATCATATCCACGAGAATCGAAACTCGAAACTCGATCAAGAGCGTTTCACTGCATGCCACATGCCACTCGGTGCTATGGTGGCACAGGAGAGGGGAGACTCACGAGAGCGGCATGGCTCACAGCTTTTGGCGGCTCGGTGGCGTTGGCGTTTGCGAGGTGCGGAATTAAGATTCTCGGCCATCACGAAGATGAAAGTATTATCGCCGTATAAGTCCAATTCAGGTATTTCACGCGATTGATGAGTTGAAATTGAGCCAGATTCGAACCATCAGCTGAAGTCAAGTTCGCTCTTCAGCTTAAACCCGAGATTGGCTAGCGTAAAGACCGATGCCGAACTACAAAAGCCCGAGGTCGATCTAGTGCACCGGAGCTTTCTTTACGTAAATCTACTTAACCTACCTACTTAGTACATAGGTAGTAAATATCGGGAACAGCCGTTGGAGATCTGCACCCTTTCCCAAAACCCTTGCCCATTTTACTCCATTCTACCACATCAATTGTACAGCTGGATCTAGATCTCGACGTCAACTACTTCTCCAATGCCCTGTGACTGTCGCACTGCTTGGCGCCCTGGCAGATGATTGAGTCCCGAGTCTGCAGTGTATATTGCCCCATTTGAGAGACAAGGACCTTCGCATTCAGCTGCCTTGCAATAAGCTCGCCACCCATCCTTGATAGAGGCTGGGTCAACATTGAATGCGCAAGGGTAAGTCAGCCACTGCCCATCGGACTTGTGTCCAACTCCCGCGACCGAGTTACAAAATATCAGCCTCAAATCGAACCGGCATGTTTGATTTTGAAAATGCTTAAAATTGGGCATCGGACATTTATCCCAGCGCTATTCTTAGGTGTCCGCGGTAGCTCATGTACCTTGACCCAACCCGGAATGATTCACTTCTACACCAATTGATAGGCTCAGGCGAAGTCGCGGGGGTGTTGGTATGCAACATCAATTATTGCCCTCAACATCCCCCCCCCCTTCCCCCCAACCTTGGCGATTACCTGGTAGCACAAATCACACAAACCCTTTGCTGTGTTGAGACTTCGGTGAGCCCTGATCGCTATGATAGCACTATTAAGCATCTATTGCTATGTGCGCAAATTCGAGATCCTCGTCCATTATTCATACCGTCGATAAAAGTTCTACTATCGTTTCAGCGATGGAAGAGCGGAACTAATATGTATCGATCACACCTTGTTTCTTGTTTTTCTCTCGCTGATTAATGTGATTTACGACGCAAGGAAATTTCGCTTGTATACTCCGTAGATGACATCGCTTCGGCCGGGCCGTTAGTATATCATCTGCATGTATAGCGATATCTGTTATATGCTGAACATGCACAAAGCGACAGACAATTGGTAACTCTACGGCAATCAGGCACGATAGCTCCATTCTTGTCATAAAAGACGCGCGTTTGCCTGCGTCTTATCATCAATGTGCGCTGCGCCATGTAGTTCCCGTCCGAGCAGTCGCTTCACAACAATGGTGTCAGTCACGCTTAGCAGTGGGCCAAGAACGAGGGGTCATGGTGTGGTGTACTTCAATTCCAAACCAACTGAAGACCTCAATTTGCAAGGGTTTTCATAAAATCCATGATGGTTCTCATCGGACCTTGAATCTACTATGCGTCGTATGATTATTCGGAATGACAATATCTACTTAATTACAACATCATCAAACGCATCGACTCGCTGCTCTGCAACCCATGAAAATTTCAATCTTCAGCTACCTGGATACCTGTCCCCAGACCCCAACACACATGCTTTAACTTCGAATGCAATCGAGCAACTACCAATGTTGCGTAATTGACTTCAAGGGGCGGTTGGTTGTCTGTTGACAAAACATCTTGACAATCCGGTTTGGGACCAAAGCCCGATTTTTCTGAAATCTTTTTGGTGGTTTGTTTCATTATGTAGGCAACGTCCCTCTCGCAAAGTCTTACGCACACGATAGAATAGACCATGTATACCAACAAGCCAATATGCCAATAGGAAGGCTGCTGCATGCAATGCTCCATTGCGGCTCTGTTGCCTATGAGACTTCCAAGGGCATAGATACGCTGAAAGGCCTCTTGCTGGCTATTAAATTTTTAATCCTCAACAGCGTTGTCCATACAACAACTCAATAACTAGTGAGAGTATATTAATCGAGCGCGATTGGTCTCACCGGAAGGCTTCGCTATCAGTTACTCTCTTCATACACACAACTCTGCGATTAGTGGTTGGACGCACTTCGGTCGTAGTACATTCGGGATGATTTCAAGATAACCCTAGTAGACGTACTGCATGTTACCGCTGAATGCAGTGCCAACTGATATTCGGAACTCTTGGTATCGCAGTATTTGTTTGTATCACATAATGGGTTTCGGGAACGCAGTGACTATGGCAACCGAGCACGTGGACCAATCGCTCCCCTGAAGTACTGATGCTTGTATTACATGTATTGCCACACCACTTTATCAACATGGTGGTGTTGGTATGTGCGCACCTATTCTTGGCCCAGGAGTATTCAATCTCGGAGTAATCTATACCATGTCCCCAATATTTATATTTATAAGTGAAGAGGCGTGTACCCCCCTCCCCCATGTATCAGTCATAAGGGTGCAGACAATACTGATGTCTCTCTGTCTACGCAGGAATCGTCACACTTTCCACCATCTACGTACCTTCTCAAATGAACTGCCAGGACTTCGTCGCCATGCAGCTATAGCAGCCACTACTACATAGAGGTAAGTAGGTCCTATATTGACGCCATCGAACCACCTAGGAAGCAGCGACTGTTGGTTCCAACACTCATGATCGCGCCATCCCATTTAACCGACGCACCCGGTACCGGTATCCTCTCCAAGCTGCAAAGTGGTGATGCTCAAATAAAACCTAGCCCGACAACCCGATAGGTAGGTCGTGATATCGTCATTGCCACATCATTATATGCAAAACTACAACATGTATATGATTACTCCCAGACTGCTTCTGTGCGCCATTCCAGCTCTTGGGTCAATATTGCAAGGGTTGGGAGGCCATAATGCGTCCTATTCGCCATTGAGACCTCCAGCTGTACCGCTCGCCGTTAGAAATCCATACAATAATGTCTACGCTGGGGATACTGCATCTGGCAAAACACTCAACAGCCAAACACCCAAATTCTGGACATTCGCATCTGTCGGATGGGAAGGGGTAGTTGTAGTGGACGACATTGCCTATGAATATCTTGGAAGTACCAACAAGGACCTCCCAAAAGAAACGCAATACACCTCGGCGGTGCCACTGGCGGTATCGTTTGATTCCCAGGCATCGAACTTCACTTTTGAAGCAGGACCTGTCACTATAACCGCCAGTTTCCTATCGCCAGTCACTCCGAAAGATGTATGTCGCTCTTCGATCCCACTCAGTTATCTGACAACGACTGTTCGCTCCAACGTAAGTCTGCTTTCGAGTACTCTCCATTCCCGTCTTATCTGATGCACATCTTCATAAAATTTCCATTTATGCTCCACATGGGGACTAATCGAATGCCCGCCATTCACGTGGAAGGGAACATGATATGGTGACGGCCACTGAACTCCAATCTCACAGGATGGCGAAGCGCATCACATACGATTTTATTCGGATGTAAACTCAATGTGGCTCGGTATAAACAAACGAGAAGAACTATCCTGGTTTCTGAAAAAGAATACCGTAACTGTCAACGCCACTAGCGAGTCTTCCGCAGTTGCCGACGATCTCTTCACTTGGCAACAGTTTCGACTGACGCAGATGGTCTTTGGCGAGGATTCCGAGCTACCTCAATGGGGTGATTTAGCCTACACCACTAGCCCATCCGGTGCGGGCTCATTTTCCTTCGAGTGCGGGGAGTCGTCGTCTGTTCGTTTGGCGTTTCTCCAGAACCGTACTCTGAGCAACAACGCCTCGTCTTTCACTACCGACGTCGGAGATCACACGCCTGTTTTTGCCTTCGCACACGACTTTGGCGTTGTCAGTGAGCAGTCAGTCAGATACACGGTTGGGTCCGTTCAGGACCCTATCATACAGTTCATCACCGATGATGGTCTGGCGAAACTGGCGCCTTGGTGGTCCAAGTGCTATGGCGACCTTTACGCAATGATACGCTTTCACTGGGAAGACCACGACGCGGTGCAAAGCATTGGCAACATGTTCGAAACACAAATCAAAGCTGATATCAAGGACTTCTATGAGGGTGCGGAAGCGCAGGGTTACGGCAATATTGCAAGGGATATCCGTCACGCACCTACCAATGGAACTGATCAATACGGCCAACACTACATCTTCGATAGTGCCAATGCTTACGGGTACCTGGAACCCTCCAACTGGACAGGTGTATCTGTTCCTTATATTTCAGAGGCAGAGTCCTACTACTCGATCATTGCGCTATCAGCGCGGCAGATCATGGGAGCCTATGTCTTTGCTCAGGATCCTAACACGACGAGCCAGGACCCTTTGATCTTCCAAAAGGAAATATCAAGTAATGGCAACGTCAACACTGTGGATGTTCTATACCCAACATCACCCTTCTTTCTGTACGCCAATCCAAATCTGCTCCGCTATTCCCTCCAGCCTCTATACGAATACCAGGAAGGGAAATTCTATCCCAATAATTATTGTATCCATGACATTGGTACTCACTTTCCGAATGCAACTGGACACGTCGATGGGGCCGACGAATACATGCCGGTTGAAGAAAGTGCAAATTTTATCATTATGAGTTACGCTTACTACAAGTTCACAGGAGACACCGCCTGGCTAAATAGTCATTATGAGCTTTTGAGGCAATTCGCCTACTACCTGATGAACTTCTCGCTTATTCCCGACAAGCAGCTTAGTACAGATGACTTTGCCGGAACACTATTGAACCAGACCAATCTTGCAATCAAAGGCATCGTTAGCTTGCAGGCCATGTCCTATATTGCCGAGGTGGCTAACAGCACTGCTGATGTCGAGAACTATGCCACCACGGCAAAGTCGTATTACGACCAATGGGAGTACCTTGCGATTGACCCTAGTCATAAGCACACGACATTAGCATACCAATGGCGCTCCAGCTGGGGTTGTAAGTTCTGTTCTGTTCTGATTCACTCCAAACTGGAATTCTTCTTTGATGCTTTTGCCTCTGCTGAGGCCCTCGAAAACAATGCTATGAAAGAACACAAAGAAGACGTGACTAACACGTGTCGTTGTGATTAGTACTATACAATATCGTAAGATACCTTCCTGATTACGTGCTATATCGCATTACTGACATTATGCGATCAGTACTTTGACAAATTGTTGAACATGGGTTTGGTCAATGAGTCTGTTTACACGATGCAATCGGACTGGTATCCAACCGTGTCGCAAATGTACGGAATACCCCTCGACAACCGCGCCCACTACACCAAGTCCGATTGGCAGATCTGGACTGCCGCTGCCTGTCATAACAGCACCAGAAGACTGTTCATCAACTCCATAGCTTACTGGCTCAACGAGACGGTCACTGAAGGGGCTTTCTCTGACTTTTATGAACTCACCGGCCGCGGAGACTACGCCGAAGTCGCCCAGTTCAAGGCGCGACCTGTGGTAGGAGGACACTTCGCATTGCTGGCACTCATGAAGACGGGTCAGAGGGCTAGCGCAGAGGGCGGTGACACTTCGGGATCTCTGTTCCCTAAGGACAGTCCGCAGCCTCTCCCTGTTCCTGATACCCCCATCTCCCCTGCGCAGATGGGCATCCTTACAGATGAACAAAAGAGCTACTTCAAAGGAGAGGTGACAACTTTGCTGGCGAGCGGTGATTAGGAAGCACTGTAGGAGTCTCCAACGCACATGAGTTGTCGAGTCTTAGGACAAGCTTTGCTGAGGGCCGTACTTGGGGGCCAATCGGCCAAACAGTTTTGGAATATGTTTTTGCTAGGAGAGAATGGCTTTCAGGCGGCATCGGCGTCGTGTGCGTAACAATAAACTTAAATTACATTACTAACCCTTTCTCAATTCCGGTCCCCCTTTTTCGTCTCTCGTGACTGGTGTATCTAAATCCCTCTCAGCAGCACACCCAAAATGGATCAGGATCGTTCTCCCAGAATTCAACCGGACTCAAAGACGATTCGGCGGCCTCCCTTACTTTGAAGAGGGACTTGCTTGAGATGTCTTTGGAAGCCGACTTATTGTTGTCTTCGGTAACCATCTGGTACCGACCCCGTAAAGCCTTGAATTTGTTGCGACAATCCTCCATCTCCATCTCAGAAGCATGGAGCTCATAAATCAGATCTTGCAGAAGTCTCTTATGAAATCGGCTCTGTTGGGTGAGTCGGTCCAGACAAGCCTCAATTTCATCCCCCGAAATATTCATGGCTTCATTGTACAGGCGTTTCTCCTCGGTATCTTGTTTGTCGGTGGTAGTTGATTTTGATCCCTTAGTGCTTTTCGTTAAACTAGTATCTACCCACTGAACGTCATTTTTGTTGGTAAATATGTAGTCTTGGGATATTCTATTGATATAGTCGTGGAAATATGCGTCTTGTTGGATTTTGGGTGCATTTTTCCCGGGGTGGAAGATGTTTCTGTCGAGGAAGTCTCGGACGTGGTAGTCGGCAGTCTGGTAGTCGGGTTCCATCGGCTGGCTATGCGCGAAACGGCTAGATTTTGTAAACATGATCGTTGAGAATGAATAGACACCAAAACGAGTTGCTGTTTGACTGAGGGACGTTGTAGGATCTTGACTCGGTCTTCCTAATGATGAACTGAAATCTGATGTTGTGACGAAAACTGGGTGTCAAGTGCTTTTGCACCAGAGTGAAGGAATATAGCAGTGGCCAAGTAGTCAAGTAGAATAGTAGGGGTCAGGTGTCAATTCTAATTAATTCCTGGGCTCTCCCATTCAGTGAGAGCCGCCCAGCCCTTATATACACAGATATAGTAGTTCAAACAGCCCCTACAGGGGAGCCCCTAGGTCATGGTGAAGCCCTTGCTACCGTGACACCTGACACTGGGAGATTTGCCGTCATGATCTAGGTAGCTAAATGTGAGAAAACGGCACATATGCGAATGGCAACTTTAAGTACTGCGCTTCCATAAGCAATAAATCATATGACTCATTTTGGATGTTCGTTTACATACGAAGATACGTGGGTACATGTACGTAATATACGCATTACAATCACTATATATTCCGTCATTACCACCTTCTCAACAAAATAAATCGGCCACGTTGCGGCCCGTGGTCGCTGTCGTGCTTCTTGAGTTGAATTGTGCCCCTACCGTCAATGTACTAAATACATAAAACCTCTCGGAGATACGTCCGCTGCATATCCAACAAGGTTGCCCGTCGCATCAACCGTCGTAATCGTAGAGGTCATACCAGAATGAAGCGGGACATCTTCCCGGCCTCTCCTGAGATAGGCCGCGAGTCAGCAGCTGTATCAATGACGCAACACGTGCCGCTGTAAAGGTGAGTACGGCGGTCCGTGAAACCGACAAGGTAACGGCAAGGAAAATGCACGAAATCGTACTGTCGTTAGAAAGGTTCCAGGTATAACGTCCTATGGAAGACATGAATGAATGTCGAATAAATCACACTGTAAACGTGAGTTCGCAGCTTGTAATCGGCGCTTTAAATTCTATTCCCAGTTCGGTGCAAATGAACCAAGCGCTCGTGGCTGTTCTCGATGTAACTCCAACCATATAGTCTGCCCATGAGGTATCAAGCTACACATTTTTACAGTATTGGGCAAGAGGCCATGCTGAGATGACCCTTGGTGCCAAGTGGGCGAAGCTTGAATACTCTAATGGCCCTAAAGATACCAAAGATATCTGTCGCTACGTCATTCATTAATGGTGTTACATGGGGCAGACGGAAGATAACAAGTTGACGACTTTGCACTGCTAGTGGCACAAGCGGTTTGGCTAGGGGGAGATGTTCGATAATATGATCATCGTTTAATCAATACTATAGGTATAGATGGATGGTATCATGATTATCGATTATTTGGTGTTAGACAGTGTCCAGGTGGGAACTAGCTGTATTTTTTATTCACATTTGAGAAGCATCAGAGTATTGTTGCCGCCTCGAGCTAATGGTCAAAAGATGAATGGGCTAGGACAAAAGAGTCGCCTGAGATATTGAATGTTTTTGTCTTCAAGGATCGACCTTTGTTGAACTTACAGATCCGGGAATGATCAGTTGTTCTTTATTTACAAGGAGATGATTTTGGAGTACCCTTACCGGTCGCAATCTAAGGAAGTAATCTATAGCAAAATGCCTACTTCCAAAAAAAGCCAAGAATGAAGGAGCGTCATAACAAGGCATCATTTTTATCATACACTATCAATGGCCGACGAAGCACGGCAGTCTCCCGGGCACGTCGCAGTCAACGTCGCCATAGACGAACTCCTCGCAGCGCAACAAGAGAACCTTGTCACCTCAAACCCACTTGACGGGTTGTCGCCGATAGTGGAATTCTCCGAAGAAGGACATGGGGTACGCGCCCATTTCAATAATCTGCCATTCATCGAGTTTGAGGCCCAAATAGGACATGGAGTCTTTGGGGTGACGTATCGAGTCATTCAGAAGCGATTTCGCCAGAGCCCACGACGGCTGATCGTGAAAAGGGCGCGGTTGATGCGGTACGAGGATGAACTGATTACTGAAATTGAGATGATGACGGTATGTACAGGTCTAGCCGGGAAACGATGCAATGGGAACATGAAGGGAAAGACAGGAGTTCGGATTAGTCCAAGACAACCTGCGCAGATACCGCACGTCAGTTGCGAGACGGTCAATTGAAATGGGCAAAAATTTGCAGAAAATATTACTAACTAGGTGGGTGTCATGTAGAGACTGAATGGTTCTGCCCACATAGCCAGCGTAATTGACGCCCGTGAAGACGGGGAAGGCCAAATGGGATTCATCATGCGACTAGTTGCCATATTACTTGGTAGACCTCACATGTTAATTGGTCTTCCGGGTCCAACTCTTGTACTTGAATATCTCGAACATGGGACCCTGGATAGACTGCTCCGTGTTGTCAGGTCCAAAAACATAGTCTTACCGAACAGACTGTTATGGAGTATCTATCTGTGTTGTAAGTAAACCTGCCTATCAGGTCTACAAGCTCCGTGTCTCGCTGCTGACTTTATTTGGAAGTGGTGAGAGCATGTATTGCCATGGAGTTCCCACCGGATAAGCCATTTGGCTCAGAACTGGAGCTCGAGGAGATCCCGGCTGATGGGCAAGCAGCAGCTGAGAGTATAGTCCATCATGACTTACATCCTGGAAACGTAATGATCGGTACAGCAGGGGGAGACTTTGCGGAACACTCCATCGTACCACCCGTCAAGTTGATAGATTTCGGGATGGCGGATTGGGGAGATGACACTACGAAGGGGAAAAATCTCCAAGACGTCAGTGCACTGATTTATTGGTTGATTTTACGCGAATACCCCAAATTTGAGAGACACCGGTGGTATCGCGGGATAAAGACGCACGCCGGGAGGCTTTTGCCACCACCTGCGCATAGGCAATGGCCATTCCCTCTGCTGGACGAGGACCTTCGCGACCTCGTGATGCTGGGAATGGCAGCTGACCCGTCAGAATGTCCGAGCCTCGCTCATGCGCTTGAGAACTGCCAACACGCCTTGAGGTTCAAGCCTCCGCGATTTTATGGTGTCAATGCAGCCCGGGAGACTGACGAGTCTATTGGCCAGCTGTTGCAGGAAGTCTTGTATGATGCATCTACTGCACCTTAAGCAACAATGTTAGATACGGGCAGTATATCAGAACCGTTCCGGACTGTGTTGTTTTATGGTACCTTTGAGAGATTGTGTTGAAGCTGTAGATAGAGGACGATCCCCATTGCAAACCTCTAGGATAGCTCGCAAAGGTTCGCGAGCTCATTCAAGCTTTGGAATGCAAGAAGTCAACCATTTGCCATGTGGTAAGATATATCTTGAATCGTTAGCATGATCACTTGCCATATGACGTGCGATGCTCTACACTCGTCCAAGCCTTCCTTGAAGCTCACCCAGTTGGCCTTGCTTACCCATGTCTATTGGCTCCGTCAATCTTACTTCGTCAACGCAGCCTGCCGAATCCAACACCTGGTTCGGCCATGCAAGCCATTGAGCCCAATAAGTTCCCAAAAACCGCGTGATGGAACGGATGAGAAAAGCACCCGTGTCACCGTATGCCCAGTAGTCGCGGGTGTCGTGCACCAATAGGGCGAAATATGCAGTTATGATAAGAGCTTCGGGCCGTCGCTGCTCCAGAAGTTGGACGAATTCGGGAGGTACCCTGACCGCCCAATGGAGCACTCGAGTTGTCCTGAATGACGAGATCTTTGAGCGGTCAGAAGGGGGCGAATGAGAGATCTCGCGCAAAATGCACAGAGCACTGCTACATGGGTTCAATGTGGAGGGGCCGAGGTTCTCCCTCGCAAGCAGCATCTCGAGTTCCGCTAGTTTTTGAGTCAATATGGTTTGAGCTCCAGATACCATGTAATCTGTGGGCATGGCTATCCCGGTCTGCTTTCCGTATATCTCACGGATTAACGGCCAAGCAGATCCGGCAATGAACTTTACGCCGCTGCATATGCGGAATGCATTGACCAAGCTGTCGAGGAATAAAGGAAAGTCCGACCGAGTTGAAAAAGCATCGAAAAGAACCTGTTGAGAGAGAAGCGTAGAAAAAACAAAGCCGGCGAGCGCGTTCTCGGCAACTTCTTTGGAGGCATTGAAGGAAGCAAGCCCACGCGTCTGCAATTGTGTGGCCTCTTGCTGGTAAAAGTGCTGCTTGTGTGGCCGCTTGGTGCTCATGTTGGCTGCTGAAATGGCGAGAAGCTGGTCCATGATGTACGGGGCCTTGGAGGCTTCTTCAACCGCCATGGACATGTAACGATCAATTGTTGCAGGGGCTAAGACACGTCCCAGCACATCACTCCTGAAATTGTGAAGAAGCTCTAAATGATGGAACTTAAATGTTTGTTCTGTTGACAAGAGAAAGTCGAGCGAAATGGTTGGCCCAGCAAGGGGCACGGCGGTTGCCAATTCGCAACGGGAAGCCGGCGGTGATATAGCCGTGGCCAAGGGCGATGCTCCAGTCTCCAATGGACAGGAGGGCGTGCTAGCAGTGGTCCGCGGCAGAACGGGAATATTGGGCAAGAAAGAGCACGACAGACGCCGGACTCTACAGTTGGCGCAGGATGGCTTGCCTTCGTCGCATTTCACATGTCGTGCCTTGCACTCTCTGCAGCCATGCCTGGACTTTCTGCCCGGTCTCCTCTGCATCGCAGCCTTTGCGGGTCTCCGTGCCCGTGCCCGTGGCACCCAGCGATTAGTATGAGGAGAAATTCGATGTTTTGAGTTGCGGAACGGAAGTGTATTGAAAGCCGGACAGCATGCCAAAATGGCTGCCTACAAGTAGAATCCCGGCCGCACCGGCGCTGGCGCAGTAGAGTCACCTGCCAGCTGCCAGCCTTTCTGCGGCTGATGCCAGCTGACACTATCGAAACCCGATACCGTGAGGTGAACGTGTCAGTCACCTCAGCACCTGAACACCGTAACACCTTTGGCCACACATCAACAGAGAAGCTCTTGTTTCATTGTGCTTCATTTTACTTCATACTACGCAAAAAAAATACCGCTCATTTTTAAGAGGGCTAACAGTAAGTATGCTCTAACTCTCCGTGACGCTTCATTGAACGGCTTCACTTGCAACGGGTGCCTCGACTCCTACCAGGCATGCAAATCGGCAACCCTGGCTTCCTACTCTATGCTAGGGAGGCGCATCTCGCCGCCTTCTCTCAGAACTCCCATTAAATACTCATATAGCACAAGCGGGAATCCCTCATCCCTCGCCGCCTGCAACCACCGATCTAACGGAAGGCTCGAGAATGGCTTGCCTTCCACTGCTTCCAGATACACATTCAGCTCTCTTGGCGGTATCTTTTGCTTTCTTCTGTTGGAATGATGCATGAACTGAGCGGGTTTATTTGATTGTCCCGAAGAGAGACCAGGACGCGACTCTACAGGCGACAGAACCGAGTTGAGAACGCAAGCCGCCAGGTCCCTGGTGACATCTTCCACGGGAACAAAGTCAAAGGCGCCTGTGACATGCAGCTCCTCATGCACAGTACTCTGCGATTTACCCTCCAGAATCGGCGCGGCGCCTAGAAGGCGTGAGTATCTTAATATAGCGCCGACTATGTCGTGCGCCGGAGCGTCTGCTCCGACGATGTTGGTCGGTCTGTGAATCCACACCGGAACGCCGCGATCCAGTGCCATTCGTTCGAGTAGCAGCTCGCTAACCCACTTCGATATTGCGTAACCATCCGATGATTGCGTGCGACTTTTGGTAATTGGCGAGTTCTGCTCAGCTGTAGATGCCGGTGCCAAAGGACTCGTTCCGTCTAGAACTGATGCTATTCCGGCGCTGCTTAGAAAATGAAGTGGTATGGACCTTTGCGCCGCCATTGCGCAGAGGGTGGCGGTAGATACCGTGTTGGCTAGACGCAGCGTGCCACTGTATGGCTCCAGAAACGATATCTGCGCGCCAATATGTACGATGACGTCTATCTTGTGACTCAATTCGGCGAAGAGCTCATTGGACAGTCCAAGTAAAGGGAAGGTCAGGCCCCCGTGATGTTGGAAGATCTTCTTCGAATCAACATGGTTCTTGAGGGCTTCTCTCTTCCCCTTTCGGTCACGGACAGCGACACAATGAATTTCTCCTACACGTACGTCACTGCCGAGTGATTGTAGGACACGTGAGCCTAGGAAAGAGGTCGCCCCAGTGAGGAGAACGTTAATTGTGCTTGGTTTTTGTGTTCCACGCAGCGGCGTAAGACTCCCCCTCGGTCGCATTGATTCGACTATGCCCACCAGGTCCATTACCTCAGTGTCCAAATCGAGATCATCTTCTGGCGTCCTCTCATCTTCTGTGACCCTGTTTGCGCCAAGTTCCACACTTTGGCCGTTTGACAACAATTTTTGGACTTCAGACTCAGCTTTGGAAGCCATGCTTGCCAATGTTCGGAGCCGAAATAGATCCGGGAGTGGGAAATACACGCCGAAGCTTCTGAGTATAGCAGATCTAAGCTTGATTGCTAGAAGAGAGTTGCCTCCAACTAGGAAGAAGTCTGTATCAACCCCAATGACACTGGTAGGCACCGTCGCGCAAGAGATCAAGTTAAGCTCTTGCGACAAGTCTTGTTTCTCACCTTTATTGAGCACTTTGTCCCAAAGTAGTCTCATCTGTGACTCGGCCGGTGTAAGATCCTCTGCCTCTTCTAGTAATCTACCCCGGCCAAGAATTCCAGGGACGTCTACCTCGATCTTGTCAAGTGCACCTCTGTCGAGTTTCCCGTTTACGTTTGTCGGCAGCTTACCGACCGCAATGATGATATTTGGGAGCATGTGGGACGGTAACGGGAGATTCGTCTTGAGGTGTTGCATGACACTTGCACGCAGGTCCTCGGACCTGAATTCATTGTCAAAAACGACAAAAGCAACGAGTAGGTCGCAGTTTGTTGAGCGAAGAGAAACAGCCGCCGCAGCTAGGGCCCCCGCCGATTCCTGGATCAAGATGTTGGCAATCTCATCTAGTTCCACACGCATACCTCGAATCTTGACTTGGCTGTTGCCTTCCATGCGACCCATCAGATGGATTGAGCCGTCCGCTAGAAGGCGTCCGTAGTCACCAGAGCGGTAAAGTCTGATAGATCTGACAACTTGTTCTTCAGTGTCATTCGAGCCCGGCTTGGTAGGGAGATTATCGATGACTGATAGAGTTCCCGCATCGGCATTGAGCGCTGCGTCAACGAATCTCAATTGTGTCTCTTTGGGCCGATTGAGGTAGCCAAGCGCGACACCGTCGCCAGAGATGTACACTTCCCCGGGAAACCCGACCGGCATCATATTCATATTCTCGTCAACAATGAAAATTTCGTATCCGGGCATTGGGAAAAGATAGTCGCTCTGCCCCGCAAGGTCCTCAGAAGTGCGGTAAGGCATCGGGCCTCGCCCGCAGGCAATAGTGACCTCTGTTGGACCATATGTATTGATGAGGCGTAGTCCTTCCAATTGTAATTTTTGGAATCCTTTACGCAGCTGATATGTTAGCTTTTCGCCGCCTGAGAAGGCGAGGCGCCAGCGGGAGTTCTGGCGTAGGAAGGGAAGCCCATGATGCAATAGGGCCATATACTCAGAAGGACAACCGACGGTGACAGTGATGCCTTTCGTTAGGATCAATTCAGCGATTTGCACTGGATCTGCACGTCTGTCCCTCCCGGCCACTATCAACCGTCCGCCGTTAGCGAGCGCATGAAAAATCTGATCGAGGCAGAAATCGAAACCCGGTGAGGTTTGGCCGAGGACGACATCGTCGTGGCCCAATCCAAAGAGGGCGGTATTCGAGTGAATATGACTGTGCAAATTGAGATGGCTAAGCAGGACACCCTTCGGTACACCTGTCGATCCACTTGTGTAAAGTATGACAGCGCACTGCTCCATTGTACTTAAATTTGCCAACGTAGCCTCCTCACAGTCGCAGTCTCGAAGGGGATCTGACTCCTGTAAGTCCAGGACCTCGCAGGAAACGAGGCCAGCAAGGCGTCCGGCCTTGCCCTTCGTCTCGTGATCGCAGATCAAAATTCGTGGTCTACAGTCAGACAGCATAACAGTTAGCCGCTCCTCGGGATTGCGAAGGTCTAGACCTATGCCGATGAGACCAAGACGAAGTATTGCAAGCAAGCAACACACATAATCATTCCTTGGGTGAATGAGTATCGCTATTACTGCTGGCGTGTTAGGCACGGCAGTTGGATTGTTGATGGTACGATCACGAGACGTATGGACTGCGTCTAAGAGCCGAGCGATCTCATGTACTCTCTTCATCATGTTCCCATATGTGAGCACGCTACCCTGATCGTCCTCAAGAGCGATGCGATTGGGGTATCTAAATGCCATCCTTTCAACCTGGTGTATCAGGGTGCCGGGTCCCCATTGAGGGGCTTTTCGATCTAATGGCGAATTATTGCCATCTCCTTTCTGTATAGCCCTACGAATATCAACCGAATTCGCGATTGGACATTGGTGAATATGCGTTTTAGGTTCCACTGCAAGAGCGTCAAGAATGAAGTTGTACCATGTCATCATCAAACGGGAGTCTGATGATCCGTACAAATACTTCTGGGTCGTCCAGTGGATGAACGTAGTGTCTCCAGACGTTGGAGTCACATTGATAAAAATATCAGTTGGGTTACGCGCGGTGATGCTTCGTCTCGCATCCCAGTGCATTGTTCCGTTTTCGAACATCCGTTCCTCCGTTTTGTACCCAAGTCTATAGTCCAAGGCGACTTGAAATAAGGGGTGATGGCTGCCGGCACGGGACACGCGGAGATGATCAAGTATGGATTCGAATGGGGCACGCCTGTTAGCGAGAACATCCAGTACCAGGTCCCTGCAACCCTGGGCAAACTCTTCGAAGGAAAGACCTTTGTTCTTTCCATGTGAAAGTTGGAAACGGAGGGGCAGCATGTTCAGAAAATATCCCATGGTATCACTATCCTGAGAGTCGGGTCTGTTGGCATCGACGATACCGATGCTGAAATCATCGACACCTAGACACCGTTTCAAAAACACTGCTAGTGCAGACAAATAGAAATGGAACGTCGTGATGCCGAGAGCGGTTGCCGTGTGCTTGATGCGTCTCGACAAGTCGCGATCAATTTGCATCTCAAAAGTCTCCGTCTCATACGTTTTTAGAACCTGCCGATTTTTGACATGGGCGAAGGGGAAGAGCGGCAGAGGAGCATGTGCCTCTCGGTGCATGGCGCTCCAAAAGTACAAACAGTCGTTGCTATCACGCGAATTGTTCATTCGTTGTTTTTCTGACATGTCGATGCATTGCTGCATTGGGGGTAGGACCTCCTTCCTTTCATAAACCCGACTGAGGTGACGGAGGAAGAGAAACCAGCCAACGCCATCCAGAGCAATGTGATGGTGGAGGAATATGAGGTAGTGGTCTTTTGGACTCAGCGATAGCATCGTGATCTTGAAGATCTCACCGTTTTCGATGTCAAATTCGTGTCGCCTTTGGCGCTCGAGTCGATCCCACACCTCGGCCGTGCTTTGAACCTCTATGTGCTCAAAATTGGGCAAAGGCTCTGATAAGACAGCTTGTATATATCGATGGGAGGACTCGATGAAATAGCAGCTTCGGAGACTTTCGTGCGCTGTACATACGTCGCGGATGGCTTCCTCTAGTCGGCACGGGTCCAAGTTCCCCTCGAATCTGCCGACGTATCCAATGGTATAGGGCGATTTATCTTCGAGATACTGGTGTAAGAAATATAGCCGCGCCTGTGCCGAGGACATATCACCAATTCTCAGGAACTTGGGTCCCGAAACGCTCGGATGTTCCGAGTCTGGGGTTGGTGCAGAGGCGATAGGTCTCGCGGCCGCCGGAGGCATGGGATGCATGTCGTCTTGCGAATAAGTCAACACAGTTGAGTTGCTTGGCCGTGGAACAGCAACGGTGATATCTTTGCTCGTAACAAGACCAATATGATCAATCGGGGGGTCTTCGGATTCCGTCTTTATGTCTTTCCGAGCATTATCAAATGTGATCGTAGCATCCTGACATATCTGGGTAAGAGACGCACCCCCGAGAATGCGCAGGACGGGCACCTCGACGGATATCTCTTTCAAAAACCATGATCTAATCTCCACTGCGACTAGAGAATCAATTCCCAGTGCGACCAGAGGTGCCTTTGTGTCGATCTTCGAGACGCTGGTCTGGAGTATGACTCCCAGCTGAGCAGCCACTGCGCCCAAGATAAACGACATCCCGTCATTGTGAGAACGGTCTAACGCCGCGCCGAGCTCTTGGCGAAGTATGATCCTATGCCCCGATTGCGACCTCTTCAAACTTTGCTCGTCTGGAATTGAAGACTTGCTTCCCGCGATCGTCGACAACTTGTTATGGATATGTACTCTCCAAGACGAAAATCGCGGCACAGACTGCCATGGAGCGCCGATTCCATCACCAAGTCCCATGATGATAATGTGATTTCGACCTGATCCTGGAAATCCTGAGACGACAGCCCCAGCGAAAGCGATGTGTAGGTCAGACTCAGACAACGGTAAGAATGTCATTCTTCGGAGCTGTGACTCAACTGAGCCAGGCCCCCCTGCACTGGTCTGTAGTATTGAACGTGTTACATGGCCGACGCCGAAAACCTGACCCAAGTTTATGACAGAGGCGGCAAGCCCTCGACGGCGGCGGCGCTGCAGTAGAGAAGCCATAAACATGCTGGCGGCACTGTAGTTTGCCTGGCCAGGATTGCCAATGACGCTGGCGCTGGATGATAGCAGTATAAAGAATTCCAGGCTCCGGTCAGAGAAGAACAGGTCGTCGAGATTTTGGGTGCCTTGAGCTTTTGGTCTCATGACAGTATTGAATTCTTCGACTGTCATGTCGCAGAACGGTCGGTCGCGTAAAACCATGGCCCCATTGACCACACCTGCAATTGCAGGCATACACTCCAAAATCTCGGCGTGCACATGTCGTAAAGCGACTTTGTCGGCTATATCTAGCTTCCAAGTTCTCAATTGGATGTCACCTAGGGTCCTCAGGTGCGTCAGTACTTCGGTATCGATGCGTGGGTTTCGACTGGCGATGGCGAAGTGTCGTGCGCCGGCCCCAGTCATCCATTCTACCAGTGATAGTCCAATGTCGCCCGCTAGACCTACTAAAAGGTAGGTTTTGTCGTGAGAGAACAGTGATTGTGAGTTGTATTCTGGGGATTGGGCTTGCACGGAGTTCAGCATTCCAGGAGACTGGGGTTTGTCCCAATTGATGACACAAGCGATATGCTTGCTTTCAGGTGCAGGGGAGACTGCATCAGCGTTGGCGGCATGGGAGCGATGACCTAGTCGATTCAAGAATTCCCGAGTCGTGATATCTGCTATCGACTTTTCAAGGAGCTCTGGCAGCTTGGTATTATCGTCGGGCCCAATATGAACTACCGGGGCCGTTGCCTTGTTTTGATACAGATGTCGAATGTTCGATCGATCGAGGAGCTTTGAGCCTACTATGGTCTTCTCGAGATGAATGTTATCGTTTGCATGCGCAGCCATGTTAATCAGCCTCTTAACATTCGACGGCACTGCTGCTCGCAATGCACGCTGCGTGGCCCTGGGATGAATGAAAGCTACTACTCCATTGCCAACCTGGTTAAGTGATGGGATGTCTGGGCGCGAGGTACTATGAAATATGCCCACGCCTCGAGACTTGCAAATCATTGTGATTATTTCTCTGATTTCTTCTGGCGCGTCATGGAGCCACAGCAGCCCGTCAATCCCAGCGACCAGACACTTGTATACGCATGCAGAAAGCAGACGATATAGGTATTCATCAGGACTCATCCCCGACACATCGACGTAGGGGCTAATAATGTGATCTCGAGGCAGGTCGAGTGAGTGGCCATTTTCGCGTGAGATTGCGATGAACAACCGTCCCGGAGAGGCTTCGACGGAACCTATACATATGAATTGAGGCGAAGCATCATTACCGCAAGTGAAAGGGAAGTACGAGGAACAGGACATCGTAAACCGGACTCGACTGTCCTCGCATTCAACAGCGGTGGCCAGCGTCGATTCCCGAGAGGTAAGTCCACTGAAAATCCCTGCCTCATTCTTCGGCCAGGTGAGTGAAGGGGCTCCTTGTTCGGCGGATCTGGTGTATGACTCGAATTGGCCCATCATGGCCTCGTCCGGTCGTACTCTTGGGATATGAACCAGATTCCCATCACGCACTGCCAGCTCGGTCTCATTGCTCCACATGATATCTCCGTTCTCCACATGATCCAGAGCGACCATGCGAAGGAAACTTTGTGCCAGAATGGTGGTCTCGTTACTGTGGTCAGATTCGGCGGCTGGAGATGGTGGTATCTCAAAATCAACCTGCAAAAACCGAATATGTGGCGATTCGCTCGAAATTGTCCGCAGGATTCCGACCATCATGTTGGCTCGAGGATCCTCGCTCTCGCAGCCTCGGGTTGCCCAGAGAATTTGAGATGCATATCGGGACAGAGTTTGGAGGGACTGAAGCCTTATTTGTGAGAGGAGCCATGGTTCTTCCATCCGTTCGTTGTCATTCTGTGTCTCACTTAGGCATATCACAGCGCATCCAGGCTTGATGATGGCAGAATGATCCTCGCCTTGATTCTCGTCTTCAGAAACGCCTCCCAAGGATCCCCAGTCTTCTAACATAACCATGTGTCGCACGAAAGGGCGGAGTATTGAGCCTATCTCTTTGGCTACTCCACTCGCAGTGAATGTAGTCCTATCTCCAAGAATGACGAGGTGATCAATTTGTGGCAAAAAGGAAGATTGGCGAACATCGGCTTGAAGAGGAGCTCGTAGAAAATCTACACGGCCATCAGTCGCTTGACTGACCATGACAGAGTTAAGGTAGGTTGTACTATCTTCGTTGTCACGAATAGAATAGTCAACCCCAGAAAAGCCATTCTCTTTGAGCAGCTGATCCCAACGCTCCTCACTGATAGTCGGGCCATACATCCGTCCATCGCCCTGGCGACCTAGCCACCAACCAGGAAGGGTGGAAAAAATGAATGGTCCGTACAAAGAGTCGTTCGTAAGCTCTGCGAGAATCAGGAAACCGCCGGGCCGAAGAAGCTGGCGGCAATGGGAAACCGTACGAGCTAGTGATCGCGTGGCATGTAGTACATTAGATGCAATGACGAGATCGAATCTCTGTTCCCCGAGCTCGGATTGACCGGGGTCACGTTCAATGTCCAATACCACGTAGCGCATACGGTCAGCACCAGGGCTGGCAGAGAACCTGGTTTGCGCACCGTGGAAAAACGCAGCGGATATGTCTGTAAATGTATATGAGGCAAAGTAGCCATCGAGGTGGGACAGCGCTGAAGTGGTGCATCCCCCTGTGCCTCCGCCAACTTCGAGTATGTCCATCTGTGGATATCTATGAGCGAGTTGACCTATAGCTAGGCCTACAAGCTCGTTGGCCTGCCACATGCCTGCCGCTTCGTGATAAAACCGGTCTAGCCTGTTCTCCTCCATAAGTTTGGCGAGC
Source organism: Astrocystis sublimbata (assembly GCA_022453515.1). Classification (NCBI taxonomy): domain Eukaryota; kingdom Fungi; phylum Ascomycota; class Sordariomycetes; order Xylariales; family Xylariaceae; genus Astrocystis; species Astrocystis sublimbata. The sequence goes on along the minus strand of JAJNNY010000013.1, from coordinate 640,310 downwards.
ATATAGCCATCTGTTGGATTGTCGTCTGATGTAGTCTTAGTCACGGCGACCCTAGAAGCATGTATCGCCGTTGGCAGATGTGCTCCTACTTGATGGACTAACTGCATCTCCACACAGCTGCCATATTTCACTCTCAGTTCGTCGATAGTGTCTTGCGTATCAGAAGTCCATTCGGCTCGAACCCGATGGTGACGTCCTGCCTGGACAGTTGGAACGACCTGATTGATAGACCAGTCTAGTAAATGGCGGAAATACCAGGATATCGGCTCTGATCCTCGTTGGCAATTCTCTTCATTCAGGAGTCTTAAGTAGAACAATGCGGTTCGGTCGCACGCCTGACTCAAGTCAGCGCGGTCGTGGCGATACCCTGGCGTTGCAAGATTCCGTTGGCCGTCAATACCACCCGACTGGAGGTCTCTTTTCCAGACAGTACGAGAGAACAAAGGTCGGTCATCCCCGCTGGTGATTTTGCCCAGTCGAGAAAGCTCAAGTCCTTCGAGTTGTATCTTTGGCGACTCGCACTTGGCACAAAATGAGTCCATGTCACCAATCACACGTGTGTTAGAGCTTTGCCGTACGTGGCAATCAACTATTAGTTTTTGGTCTGTGATTGCCGTATCATCGCTGTCTCGCCGGCACTCACATCGACCTGTTATTCCACCGACACTGATGCGAAGGCGGGAAATGGATGAAGGAAGATAGGGAACCGTCATGCTACCATCATCTGGGAAGCAGTATGCAGCAAATAAACCATGAAACGCGGCATCTAGAGTTGTTGGATGCACATGTATTGCACGTTCAGCCAAGACGTCGCTTTTGTCACGCTGCTTCACAATGACGCTGGAAGCATTTCGTCGCCGTTTGATCGACTCCAGCTGGAACTCGCTGGAGTAATCAAGGCCAATTGACGATACCCAAGAGTAGAAGCGGCTTGTAGGGATATTATTCAAAGGAAGCACCGTTGAAATGCGAGGGGGAAGTGGCGAGGCGATCTGAGGCTGATCCTCGAGTGGCGGCGGAACTATCGTAATGAGGGCTCTTCCGCTGAAACGAAGCGTTGTTGATTGCGAAAATGCTGAACCGCTTTCACCATGTAGAGGATCTGCTTCTGCGGTGGCTTTGCCGCTGTAGCAGCTGAATTCTGATTGAATAACATGGAGACTGTGGTCGAGGTTTTGGACCCGAATCATGAAAACTATTTCAACGCCATCGACTAGGTCATCATCAGCAGTAATAGCTCGATGAAAACGCAAGTCCTCTAGCTCAATGAGTCGTATTGGATCAGTAATATTCGGCTCGACGATATGAGCTAGGCTGACAGCAGCGTCAATGGCCATGGAAGTGTAGCCCGCAGCTGGAAAGACCACATGGTGCTGAAATTGGTGACCAAGAAGCCACTCGAGCTCATTCAGTTTCAGGATATTCCTCCAGGTAATCGCAGCAGGGTCATTGTAGTGACTTCCTCCATATTGTGTAGCTCTACCTAAGAGGGGATGCCTAAGCATAGGTGTCAGGATAGTGCGGAAGTTTTGGATGACAGCCGGGACTCGCACTCACATTGGTTTTTCATTCATACGCCAAGCTCGAGAAACATTCGACTCGAAGAATAGTGGTGATTCATGATGCCAGGGATAAGGGGCAAGGCTACGGAACAGCTGTGGTCGTCGTCGGTAGGTTTTGCGAGGTCCACGCATGGCTTCTCCAAACCTCTCCCAATCAACAAGTGGTGACTTGGTTGGAATTTGTTGGACTTTAGCCCAGATGGAGCCGATGACATCGGTGAATGCGAGTCGATCATCTTCTCCTCGCTTCAGCAGGCCGACGTAAGGAATCTCAATACCAGTCACTGCTTTGAAAGAGTCTCTGAATGGTCCCTTCAGCACTGGGTGAGGACCGATCCTATAACGAGTCAATTGTTAGCGATGGAAGCATCTTGATTATTTAAGTTGGAAAGAGTTCAGCTAATAAAAGAACTGGGATCAACATACTCGATTGCTAGATCGAAGCAAGTGTCAGACTCCCGAACTGCCCTTTCTATGGTCTGGGAAAACAACACTGGCTTGATTAGGTTCTCTACCCAGTATTCCCCACGTAGTGCTTGCAGTTCAACGGTACTGCTTCTGTTCGACCCATATACACTAGGGTACCAGATGCACTTTGTGTCATTGGAAGGATCCATCGGTCGGATATCGCTGCTTTCTAGACTCTGGAGATAAGGGGCAGCGCATGGCTTCATATGATGCGAATGGTATGCCTTGTCTACCTTGAGTAGCCGGAAGAATCTGCCCTGCTGAATCATAACGTCCTTGATATGCTCCAACGCTGTCACATCTCCTGAGAAGGTGATGCTAGTTGGGGAGTTGCTTGCTGCAATGGCGACTTTCCCGAAGATCTCAGGACACCGACAGAGTTCTTCAGCTTCTTCATAGGTGATGGAAGCAGCTGCCATGCACCCTGTCTCGCCACTCGAAGGGGAACCTGATCTGAATGAGTGCAGACCACGATAGTAAGCTACGCGAATCGCATCTGAAGCAGTGAGGAAGCCAGATGCATATGCGGCTGCTATCTCTCCTGACGAATGACCAATTGCGGCGCCTGGGGCCACGCCGGAGGCTCGAAGCAAATCCACTAGAGCTATTTGCAAGGCAGTCGTCAAAGGCTGAGCGATCTCAGCTGTATGCATCCGAGAATCATCATCGGAGATCGCAACGAGCTCATCTGCTAGTGTCCAATCAGGGCGATCGGGTAGTCGAGGGAGGGATTCGTCAAGACGCTGTATAGTGCGTTTGAACGCAGGGGACTGCTCATACAGAAGTGCGCCCATACGTGACCATTGAGCCCCCTGTCCAGTAAAGACAGCTATGATACGCAGTGGAAAATCTTGGCTGACGGATATTGTCCCTTCCGTCTTGTGGGTGGTTGGGTACTCGTCCAACTTTATGATAAGCTCCTCGACCGAGGTAGCAGAAAAAGCTGCCCTGTGGCGGAAATGGGTTCGGCGAGACTGCAAAGTCCATGCAAGATCATTGAGATTAATATTGATATCTGATAAGTTCTTCAGGCTATCGGAAAGTCGCGATATAACCTTTTCTAAAGCACGTTCAGAATGAGCAGATAGTGTGAACGGTCCATGCGCTGTGACCATGCCAGGATTCCGAACTATCGCCATGTCGGTCCCGTGGGAATCTGGGTCCCAACTCTCTATAATAACGTGGGCGTTTGTACCACCCATACCGAAGCTATTGACACTAGCACGTCGCGGTAAACCAGGAGATAGTTTTGGCCAGGGCAGAAGGTCTGTGGGCACGTGAAGATGAGGGTGATAGAATGGACTGACTGAAGAGCTGAGCTGCTCGAAGTGTAAGTTAGGAGGTATTTGCCCCTTCTGCACAGCCAGAGAAGCCTTAAGAACCGCCACGATTCCTGCGGCTCCCTCTTGATGTCCCACGACCGTCTTTATGGAGCCAACGTGCAACACATCTTGATCCGGCAGAGTGCCCTCATCAGTTTGAGAGGAAAAGAATGCGTCTCGTATGGCTTTAGCCTCTGCTGGGTCACCAGCGCGCGTGCCTGTGCCATGAGCTTCAAAGTATTGACACCTCTGATGCGCATTTGCGGGATCAAGGCCAGACTTGGCATACGTGGCCTTGATGAGTGCTGTCTGTAAATCTGCGTTAGGAACAGTAATCCCGCCAGGGGTAGCACCGTTCTGATTGACGCCAGTTTCTCGAATAACACATTCGATATGGTCGTTGTCAGCTAAAGCCTGTCGAAGCGTCTTGATCACCACAGCAGCAACTCCCTCACCTCGGGCGTAACCGTCAGCTCGCTGATCCCACATGCGACAATTCCCAGAAGAAGATAACATTTGAAGCTACAAGGGATGTTAGCATGCTAATCAGAATAAAGTTATTGATTGGATCAGGAGGGGGCAAGGCGCAATTCCATCAATCACGCCTTGAGCAATCTGCAAGGATACGAGATAGTTCTTCTTCTTTAATACCGAAAGATCAAGCATTGTTGGGCTCCTTCTAGGTAAATTGTGAAATGCGAAAAGCTCACTTTTGATTCCAAGATGAACATATCTGGGTTGAGAATGAGATTCACCCCTGCGACAATCGCCATCGAGGCTTCATCACTCCGTAAAGCCTGGACAGCATGATGGAGGGCAACAAGACTCGACGAACATGCGGTGTCTATGTTCTCTGATGGCCCGTGCCAGTCGAATATATATGAGACCCGGTTTGCGGTGACTGCTCGTGACACACCCGTGATTGCGTACCGAGGTACATGCTCTAAGTCTCTATAGATGACGTCTCTGTAGTCGTCCGTCATCTGGCCCACGAAAACTCCTGTTCGCGATCCTCGAAGGTCAAGCATCGATAAACCTGAAGCTTCGATACTTTCATACACGACTTCAAGTAGTAGCTTTTGTTGCGGATCCATCGCTTCGGCCTCGCGAGCGTGGATGCCGAAGAAGTCTTGGTCGAAGGCTCTATAATCCTCCTCGAGCAGATAAGCCTTCTCAACATTCGAGCGCTTTATAATTCATCCATGTCAGTTCTGCAATTCTACAACACTTTTGGTATGGACGTAAAACCAGGGCTGGCTGCCCCCCCTTCCCAAATGAGGGATGAGGGTGGCAGGGCAAGCAACAACACCTGCCAAATAAACAAAGGAGGGAAAATGAAAAGGTCTGCTTGCCCCATGACGGCTGCCATCTGGATGATGAAAAGCCGGCGCATGAAATCTATTCTCTGAGGATATCTTGCGCGCAATATCTCTTGGTTTCTTCAAGAGTTCCCAAAGTTTCGAAGGCGACGACACGCTCCCTGGAAGCCTGCAACCGCTGCCTACAATGGCGATAGGCTCTGTTTTCCAGTTGCACCGATCCATCATGTGATAGTGTATCTAATGCTGGGTCAGTCTCTCAATGCTTGCTATTGGTTGGACCACTTACGTCCGTGTGTCTGTTGATGTTACTCAACAATGAAAGCGATCTTAGACCGACAGGTAGATGAACTGTAAGATAGAGGCTGATGAATGATGAATATCGTTGGTTCGCACTGTCTGGCATCAATTGAACTAAAGCAATGTATGCGCGACTTGCTGCAGGACATGCGAGGAAGACATGGCCCAGACGGCATGAATGGTTGCAGCACTGAATATGCCGATCTCAGCGGCCCTGCATGAACCACTCAGTACGCAAAATTCGCCGATGCTTTAGTCTTGTCCACGAAGCACTAGAGGATGACAGTCTCATGCACCTATGTATCTTTCCCCAGATATAGACCTGCTTGTGTTTAGCAGCCGCAGTATAAGCCTTGCATTCGTTGGTCATCACACGTCCTGTTGTCGGCATCAAATTTCATCATTACGCACGCAAGCAATGGCGTACATTCAACGCCGTGCCCTAGTCACATCGGCGGGCATGGGGCTCGAGTTGCTTGAAAGAACGGAACTCTTCGACCTTGAACCAGATAATATCGCTTGCCGTGTGTTTGCTGTCGCACTGAACCCCGGAGACGGCAAATCTAGCGACTACACAGCGTCGCGAGGCTCCGTGGCTGGCTTTGATTTCGCCGGCGAGGTCCTCGAGGTCGGCAGCGGTGTTACCAGATTCAAAGGCGGCGATCGCATAGCAGGTTTCGCATTCGGATACAATCCGGACGACAGATCAACAGGAGCTTTTGCAGACATCGTCATAGCTGTCGAAAGCCTCACTTTACTGCTCCCGCCACAATGGAGCTTCGAAGAGGGAGCTACTCTAGGAACGGCTATTTGCACTGTTGGCTTCGCCCTCGCTCATTACCTAGATATCTCCTTGCCGAGGGAGGCCGAAGGAGTAGTAGGACATCATAACCGAGGAGAGCATATCTTGGTCTCAGGCGGCGCCACGGCCACAGGCATGGTTGCAACGCAGATACTCTCTCTTGCGGGTTTTCAGGTGGTGGTTACCTGTTCGCCGTCCAGTGCAGCTTTGGTCAAGTCCCTCGGTGCTATTGCCACTTTCGACTACCAATCGCCATCCTGCGGCGCGGAAGTGCGAGCATTCACTGGGGACGATCTAGTACGCGTACTAGATTGTGTGACCAGCGCCGACACAATGGGCATGTGCTACACGGCGATCTCCTCGCGAGGTGGTCGTTACATAGGGCTGAATCCAATATCGGCACACGTCAAATACACACGACGCGACGTCACAGCCGACTGGGTGATGGCCCTCGCCATGTTTGGGCTCCCTGTTCGGCTGGGCGGCGATTTTGGAAGACCAGCAATGCCAACTCTCCGTGGCCTTGGCATGCAGATCTTCCGTGCGGCTGAAGATCTGCTGGCACGAGATCAACTCAAGGCACCGCGACTCCAGATCCGTGCTGGGGGTCTGCCCGCCGTTTTGGAAGGGATAGAGGATCTAAAAATGGGCCGAGCAGAGGGCGTGAAGTTGGTCTACACTGTTCAATGAGCCACCAGTACTCCGTAATCATGGAGGTCCCATGTACAGTGACGGGCGGGGAGGGCAAACAGGGGTACTGCAAACGCGAGACGCGAGATCCGAGTTGCGTGCGTGATAGGTGATATTGAAATAACGAAGCTAGTATTTGTCAAATGGCCGGCGCTAGGAAGATACCCGTGACGCTAGCAAAATGTACGAATGCAACTGTCTCGACTGTATTCCCTAAGCAGACGCGCTGTACTCCGTAGTGCATTGCGACGAGGCTATTTTTAGTGCTGCCGACCATAAACCTACCGACGTTGTATTCGCTCGACGCAACCGGTTTGTTTCAACCACTAGGAGAATTGATCCGATGAGCGCCCTCGCGAGGCATAGACGGCATTTTGGACACACTGCCGCCGACAAGGCTCTCTTGGACCGAACTGTGGACATATCGACAGAAGTGATGATCAAAGTACCTTGAGACTAGAATCGTCAATATGCCGGTGGGCGGGCGTCTCACTTTGCGAAAATCTGACGAAGCGCTCGCCGCGAATGATTTTTATCATACGCAGTAGTTTCACTATGCTAGCACTCATAAAAGATTCTCTCTAGATCAGGTGCAGTCGAGGTGTTGATATCTCCAGAACCTTATACTCTTGATACTGACTCTGCATGGCCCTCACTGATTTTTGCGTCGTGAAAACTGCAGCCATGTTCAAAATCCAAACATCTGATTTATGTACTTTCGAGTTCCTGCGCGTCCTCGGGACGGCCCCAACCCAGGGCTGTGACGTGGGTGAGTGTTTCGAAGTCATTCGGAAAATTCGACGCAACGACGGCGAGAGTTGGTATCAGAGCTGGTCTGAAGCCGCCGAGAAGGCCGAGGTTGTAGCCAAAAAGGCGGCGAGACATGGAGATGTTGTAGCAGCGCGATGGGCGTATCTGCGCGCGAGCAACTACTGGCGCTCGAGTGAACTGTGAGTTGTATGCTCCAATTTAGCCCTATTCTAGCAAACTGGCGGTTGCTGGCCATCGATTTGTTGAGGGTCACTATAGGCTGAGAGACTGACCGTCGCTGTACTAGCATGCTGAGAAGTCCTTCCGACATACAGGGAACGCGCCAGTTTGATATTATTTCTCGCGCAATAGCAAACTTCCAGAAGGCGTGCTCCTTGATGGATACACCAGTCGAGTTTCTCGAAATCCCCTTCGGCACAGACGGTGCTACCCTCCCTGCCTATCTTTTCCTGCCCAGCAAAGGCCCTGACGGCCAGGCTGATGGAAAAGTCCCGGTCGCTGTCCAGGTACAAGGGTTCGACACAATTCAAGAAGAGTTCTATCATTTCACAGTCGCAGGCGCGCTGCCTCGCGGCTATGCAGTTCTGACATTCGATGCACCAGGACAAGGCATCGTAGCTCGGCGCCCTAAGCATCGGCTATTCCTCCAAAGTGACTTTGAGACGGTGACCAAGGCTGTTCTGGATGCTCTATGGAAGCATACGGCTTCGTCCCCGTCATGCAGGAACCTCGATCTCAGCCGAGTTGCTCTGCTGGGTAACTCGATGGGGGCGTACTTTGCGCTTCGTGGTGCAGCCCACGATGAACGGATTCGTGCCTGTATAGCCTCTGATGGCTTCTACGACCTCGGAGCCGCAGCGCGCGAGCGCATACCGGGATGGTTCAAGTATCTCAGCCGTGGCATCGTTGACAACATCATGGGCCTGGCAATGCGGTTATCCAACTTTCAGACGCGGTGGGAGCTATCTCACGGTATATTTGCGTTTGGCGCTTTGTCCGTCTCCGGCGTTCTCGAAAGGTCACAAACTTTCACCCTGGATAAGCCGGACGGGAGCTCTTACCTAGCCGGCATCACATGTCCAACATTAGTGACGGATGCGCAAGATTCGGTGTTTCGACTTGATGCAGATCGCATTTACAGCTCACTCAGTAGACTTCGCGAAGGGGAGTCCAAGGTCATGTGGAGTCCCGCCACTATTGGGGAAGGTTCTCTTCAAGCTAAAGTGGCCGCCTTTTCTCATCTGCATGGTTTCTTCTTCAACTGGCTTGATGGTGTGTTCGGCATAGTCCGTCCAGACTTGGATAACCTTTGAAGTCGCCGCTTAGGACGAAAGCTGCTTTAGTAATGACACAGACATCCCTACCGCCCGAGTTTAGCTTCTATTTACAGTCAAACTATACCCTCATTGTTACGTTTTATTTACCTTGCAACTCTCTGAGACTCGATTCTGCGATCGAGATATGTGCTATTATGCGTAACAAGCGTCTCCAAAAAACGGGTGGGAATAAGCTCATGTGGAACAGCTTAGCCGTGACCACTATCGGGCGTCCTCCGACCCTGGGTAGTCTACTCATGAATTGAAATGATCTACTCCCATAAGGGCCTCAACGAAAAAGTGATTGGGAATCTTGCCTCCTTGCGTTTGACGTGGCGTCGCGTGAAGCAGGTCATCAGCTAATGCAGAATAAACGTACTAACTCCTCGAGTCACTCAGTCGTACAGTACTCTCAAGTTTAAAATTTTGTCACAATTTATCTCGGGCTTATTAGTTAGCGAATATTCTAACGTTCAGGCGAGCTATGAGTAGGCTAGGCTGTTTTGCGCAACTATCTCTCTATCTCGGTGATTCTACCCCTAGGGTTACTCTCGTATTCGTGGCGACTCTATCCTACGACTAAGAGGGGTACTCCTTCGTGGTAGTATTGATGATCTTGCCCTCCTCGATAAAGGTGGTCTGAGTACCAACCTGAACATCGACCTTGTTCTGACTGATCCAGCCTTTCTCGAAAGCGGCTACCTTGTTGTTCCAGTCGGGATCACTCAGCATGTTCCGAAGTTTCTGGGGATCCGTAACCCAATAGATGGTGGCAGCATCGTATGGTGCCATGTTCCAGCCTGCAGCACATCCGCCCTTGAGGTTTTCAAGATCTTCCTGGAACTTCTCCTTGAAGACGGTGGGGGTCATGTACTAGCAGCTAGTATTTAGCACTTCCATTTAGGAAATCATAGAATTCTTCTTGGCCACCTTAGAACAAAAGAACAAAAAACAGGAAAACTTACAAGTTCGCATCGGTCGATGCCGTGTCGCTGTGCAACGGGAATGAATCGTGGAATCTGCTCCTCGATGTACCATTTCGACCACTCCTCCTCATTTCGCTGAGGGTCCCGATAATGGAGGATGGAGACCTTGAGCAGAGGCATCTGAGGCTCGGCCATTGTGTAGGTAAGGTTCGATATACGAGTCTATTGTGGGATAGAGACGTGTTCTGGCGTGGCTGGTGAAAGTGTCTGCGTGTTGAGAGGTAGTTATTATGTGAGGTTGAAAGTAAGTACCAAGGCAGGTATGCGAATTATTCCGCAAGATCTGGAAATCGGCAAATTAATAAATCTGCTGCTTATATTTGCACGCCTATGTTTCTCCCGATCCTTGCTGTAAGGGAGTTGGGTTTATGTACCGATCGGGCGTTGTTGAGGCCGAGACAAAATTGGAATAAGCTCAATGCGACACAAAGCAGGCTTGATTAATGTGACGCGTTTCCAGGCAGCCGCCGCAGCTGTTGCAGCATCGGCACAATGCACGCATAAGTAAGTACCTAGATAACCTTGAACCTTGAGAGCGAAAGCACAGCCTGCCGCGCACGTTGCATCCGTGATGCTACACAAAGAGCCACTAAGGCATCGGTTACCTACCTGTATTCCCACTCGCACTACGGACACATGCCGGTAGGTTACAGGTCAAATCAATACCCACCACCTATGTCATTGGGATGCCCGCCACTTCAGAAAGAACCAACATGTTATAGATCACATAATACTGCCTACCTAAGGTACCTAAAGCTATAAGATGTTGGCTGTCGTGACAGGATTTGCAGACGACACTCTGGATATTGACAATAATTAAGGAGATCAGCTTCCATCCAACAATACCTACCCACATACCAATCACAATTAGCCTACCTCTCCGCATAAGTACTTTACCTTACCTAAGTACTTAGTACCTACCTCTACCGGCACTAGACTAGACTCAGCATGGCAAGCCTCTCCTTGCTGAGGGTCGCTCCTCTGCTATCGGCGACAAGCTATGTGACTTTCACCTTCTGTGAGGACACCTTCATCCGCCCTCTGGCCCACACCAAACCCGCAGACAAAGACCTCCGCATACACGCCAATCGTATTTTCCCCGGTCTTATCGGCCGCTTCACAGCCCGCGGCCTGCCCTTCATCTTCCTGAGCTACCCGATCAGCATCGCCACGGCCGCCGCTAACTTGGCCCGTGCTGAGCCTGGCGTCACATTCGACACTAACGGCTCCCCGCAGGCCCGCGCCGCCGCCGCACTCTATCTCGCTGGTCTGATCTTCAGCGTCCTGCATTTCCCTTTTGGTCCGACTGCTATGTCGTACTTGGATCCTGTGGCTGCCGCAAAAACAGAGGACGACGATCCTCAGACCGACAATACCAGCAAGATTGTGACCTGGCTGAAACTCAACACAATCCGTGGCCTCGCCGCCGATCTTCCCTCCTGGATCTCTTACTTCGCGGCATTTCTTCTTGCTATGTCCTGAGGCTTAAAGTGCTCATCGATGTAAATAGAATCAACGCACATGGAGCGCAACGGTGTGTATTCAACACCACATGTAATCACGAAGATATGAAAGATAGTATCGTAATTACGAGTGAAGCATAGAACAGATTAGCGCCGTACCAACTTTCCATAGTACCTACCTACCTAAGGACTATTGCCACATTGAGATTGTGAAGCATGTCAGGCAAGTTCATTATTGTAAAGTTTCATAGCTTATCTTGAGCGAGGTCAATTTACAGTAGCATAGCCTCATAGTCCTGTGCAAATATTCCTCCAGTGCACTTCATTGTTGTAATCTCCCCCATCGACGCTGCGTGGCCGCTGAGAAGTTATAGGATGTAATGATCGCAACCTTGGCTTTTACACCATCTTGGATTCTGTCTTTTCCGATGAGCTACCGGCTATCGCCTCCTCTTGATTTGAGTGATCTGAAACCGTCGCGGAAGTGCCTTTCAGACCGTACTCGGTATCGAGCTCGTCGCGAAGTGGGATATCCTTGAGAACGAAGCTGATCACGAAACCAAGCAATGCGAATCCGATGCCCACCTGCCAGCAGCGCCGCAGACTCTCCACGTAGATGTCCGTGACCTGAGCTTTGATCTCGGGACTCCAGTTCTGCGTAGATGCTCCGCCCCCGGTAGCGGCCAACTCGTAGGCACCTCCGTTAACCAGCGATGCACGAACGTCCGGGTCCGGGATGGCACTGGACAAGTCGTTCACACGGGAATTGAATATGGCTCCCGGTATCGCCACGCCCCATACGTACCCGAAGCTGCGCACGAAGCCCCAGGCGGCGGTGGACACGGCCTGATCAACTTCCTCAAGCGGTGCCTGTACGGCGGGCCAGGTTGTTGTTGTCAAGAGCCCGAGACCGACGGCTGCGATCGCTTCGACGCCGGCCCAGTACGCCGTCGTGGTATGCTCGTCTAGACGAGTGAGAAGACCGTAGCTGAGCGCCAGGAAGGCTGTCCCGACAAAGAAGAATGGCCGGTACCGCCCATACTTGGTCGTGCCTATCCCGGCGAGGATGGCAAAGGGCATGGTAATAATGGGCAGTGGGAGAAGGTTGACCCCGGAGATGATGGGACCGGTCGCAAGCACACTCTGGAAGTATACCGGTAGGAAGTAAACGGTGAAGTTAGTAAGCAAAGCGTGGATCGAGGCGACACCGAATGCCCCTAGCGACGTACGGTTCGAAAAGAGTCTGAGCGGCATCGTAGGCTCGGGAATCAGGGTAGTCGACTCCAAAGCGATGAAAGCGGCAATACCAAGGATGCCGAGGATGAGAGGAACCAAAGTCTGATAGGCGGACCATGGATATTGCGTACCGCCCCATGTCAATGCGAGTAAGACAGCAACGACAGAGGCCACAAGAAGGGCGTTACCGCCTAGGTCTACTCGCTTGATGGAATTGCGGACCGTGTCCGGCTGGTGTTTTGTGCGCAGGAAGACCCAGAGGCAGACGAGAGCGACGCCGGTAATCGGGAGATTCAAGTAGAATATCCTGACAGGTCAGTGTGTGAGACGGCTGTGAAACTTGAAGAGTAACAACTCACCAACGCCAGGTTGCCCGTTGCGCAAATAAACCTCCAATGATGGGACCAAGCCATGCCGCAACGGTATACCCGATCAGGACGATGCCCATATACTTGGGGCGCTCACGAAGTGGGAGCAGATCAGCGATGTTGATTTCGATCAAAATACTGATAGCACCACTACCAATGCCCTGGATGGCCCGGCCGGCGATGAGCACAGCGAGACTCGGGGCTGCTCCACAGATTGCCGAGCCCACGCCAAAGATGAGGGTTGCCAAAAGCGTCATGCTCCGGCGGCCAAAGACATTGGCTGCTTGGCCGAAGAAGGGCTGGAAAGCCGTCATTGTGAGGAAGTAGGCATTGGCTATCCATACCCAGGCCTCGCTCGCCCCAACGTCCTTGAGAATGGACGGCATTGCCGTTGACACCACAGTAGTGTCCAACGCCGACAGGATGGAAATCAGCTGCATGGAGAAGACGATGCCCTAGCAATGAAAGAGTAAGCTTCCATTTTGGCGATGACATGCCTATCTTGAGAAAATGAAAATCTCAATGCGTACCCAGAAAGCCGACGACTTCTTTGCCGGCTGTTTGACATTCGTATCCATGTTTCCTTCGTTGGCGATGAAATCATGGTTGCGGCGTGATGGGTCGGGAGTCGTCGACCTGTCCATCGTTCGGGCTTTAAATGATTGTGATGCTCAAAAGTAAGCCAAAACTTTATATTGGATAAACTTGTATTCGGGAGAGGGAGGGGAATTTTGGAGAATTGATTTCAAAAGATATATGTAGGTAAATAAACACTCATAGGGACCGGATTATTTAACAGATCCGGAGACGATACTTAGACGATTAAGTCGAGCAATCCTAGGGACACTGGTGGTATCTTATGTAGGTACATTTGATCTTGGTTGCATGTTGGGAATTGCTCGGTCAGACCACGCACTTATCTAAGGCTGTAACCAGCACTCGAGCTGTAAGGGGCTCAGTGTCGTGTTAGGCTTGGAGCCTCGCCTATCCTCAATACTCCCCGTCCACTTCATGGAAAGATCTGCCTATCCTGGAGACGTATTCTGCATAGATCGGATGTCTAATGGATGACAGAAAAAGCATCGCTATGCATCAAGTGCAACGGTACCCCACCGCGAGTGCGATGCAAAGTGCATGGCTATTTATGTATAAGTCATTGTCAACATGAGCCGCTGGGACAAGGATCACTGATTCTTTGGTTTTGGGCACTGTGGAACTTTATGTCGGGCACTTAGCAAAGATGACGAACGAGGCTGGCCTCGGTTGGCGAGATATTGTTTCATCCTTCGCATACGTTGATCTTGTCGAAATTACTTATAACTAAAGGTGCATCCCGTGGTGGACTTGTTCGCAGGCCTGGACGATATCGGCACCGGGCGATAGAGAAGAAAAGCGCGGGCATGTTTAACTCGGAGCCCAGGCTTAAATCCTCGATATGTCCCAGAGTACCGATGATGCTATCCGCCTCCCATTTCGGCAAACGTGCAATCGGTGTCGCCAATTAAAGGTTCGCTGCAAAGCACTCGCCTCTGACTCTGGGCTGGACACGGAATCGGCAGCAGAGAGCCGCTACCCGGGCGGCTTGGCATGTTCACGATGCGTGCGCGCCGGTGCCATCTGCACATACAGTTGTGAGTGGCATTCATGAGAAAGAAAGTACCTTATCAGCTAATATGAGTTCGCGATACAGCCAAACAGCGCAGTGGCCGGCCCCGTGTTGACAAAAGTCAACGGCGCTCAAGCCCATCTTCTGTTGCCATGTTGGCAGTGTTGACTCCCCCGTCAACAGCGAATGACACACCTGAGCCATTTTCATGGACAAGTACGTCCCAGGATGGCATCTCACCTAGCTTACAGCTATTCGAAGCAAACGATGTCGAGATGGCGCAATTTTTAAATGTTGATGAGCACCAATGTCTCGGCGCAGACGGCACTTCTTCTACATTGTCCGATAATGAAAAGCTCCTGTATCATGATGCAGAATTTTCAAATCAGATATTTGATGAGACTATCCCAGGACTCATGTCCGAGTGCGCGGAGCCTGTACAGGCTTTGCCGGATGCGAAGCTACCAAAAACTGGTCTCGATATTGAGGATATCGATGACTTGGTCATCAAGGACACCGTCGAGCTTACAGAACTGAACAAACGCATTTATCGACTGCAGCTCCGGTCGCAAGCATCAGAGTTTCCCATGGCAGGATTATGTGACGATATGACAAGTGCTACGCACTCACTTGTGGAGATCATGGCGCGCTTGCTTCAGAGACCGTCTGCGCATACGACGCATCTCCGCCACCAACAGGATCAGGTAGCAGCGAAGCCCACTATTTCGTCGACCCTTGATGCACCAACAACTCATACCAACAAAGACAATGCAGATCATAAACTCTTTCGCCAGACTATCCGTATGTCGTTATACCCGGATGATGATAACGATGACATCGACTTCAGTACCGTCCTCCTCATGTTGGCCTGTTATCAACGGCTCTGTGACCTCTTCAAGCAGACGTCTTTGTCGATACACGTATACATTCAGACCAACGGCACCTCATTACCATGCAGGGGACAGATGGTCATGACCGCAGAGCTGATGACTTACTTGATAGGTCGCCTGGACCGTGTGTTATCCCAGGTGACAACACGGCGAGGTGAGGCTATGGCAGCGTCGGGCGCGAGAGCATTCCGCCCTTTTCACAGAACTATGGATAGCTACGACTTCGACAGTCTACTTAGCGGGGGGCGCCTCCGCAATGGCTGCAACCCCAGAATTCGCGATGGTAATGGTATTCAGACCCCCGACATATCCGACGAGGGGTTCCCTGCGACCTGTCCGCAAGGGCTGAGCCTTATCGTGCACGAGATGCATCAGTTTAGAATGGCATTACAGGGACACATCACCATGATAAAGCAGGCTGTCCGAGAGTCGGATATAATTTGATGGGCTAATTGGGCAGTTAGTTAGCCAATTTGCAGCTATCACTGCTCCCTGGCCTGTCAGTTTCTGTACTAACTCTATACCTAGCATCCTAGATAGCGTCTACATAAGCCATGCGGAGATGCCAATACCAAGCTGATCTACAAACCTTCTGTCGATCCTTTTACTTATATCCCGTAACAGTGGTTCTGCGATGTTGTAGATAGATGTCGAGGACGTCAAACATGTCTCGCTTGTGAAGGTGTTAAACCCAATAATACCACTATTCACTAAGCGAGCTTGGCTCCTCGGTAGAATGCCGACGGGTCAGGGGCACTTAGTGGGGTTATGAAAAAAGACCCTGTGGCCTGATCTGCATAGATCTCGCATCCATAGATAGATCTATACCACCCTCGCCACCAAGGCGCTGAGCGATCGACCTGGTACCTGGTACAGAGTACGTTCACCTGAAATCCGGCACTTGATGTCTCAAAATAAACCGGAATGGTGCAACTACCATCCGCCCAAAACTTCGGTTGTAGGTAAACGCCGTAGATATACGCCGTAAATAGGATAATGCACTAGGTACCAGCCCGGTCGCTAAAATAGGTATGACTCGGCGGGGTGGAGGCACTATTAGTTGGCAGGATGCCTCTAGCATGACTAGTCTGCTATTTCGTACTTTAGTGTCCTCGGAAACAGTCCCGATGCATGCTTCAGGCAAAGTGTTGGGGGCTGGTGTGTGGAGGGAGGGGGATGAGGGTAAGAGTCTAGCGCAGCCCGAGTGGGCAATCTCGACATGTAAGTAAGCTGATATCGTATGACCTCAAGCAGAGCCTCAAGTCACAACTCGATAGTGGGTAGACAAAAACAAGGAATAATGAAGGCCAAGAACGACTGCCGTCGAGGCTCCCCTTCCTACAAAGTAAATAGTAGAATCTTGTGAGATGCCGACCATACCTCCGGCGCTAGTATACGTCTGTATCTGACCCCGATGCGACAACTGACGCTACTCACAGCCTGCTTCTTGACTACGCCATGCAGTGGAGTGTTGGGCCGCCCCAAAGACAATAGAGCTCGGCTTACAGCCTCAACTCACGATGGCTACATAAATTGAAATGACCATACCAATCGGTGTCCTCCTCCTCAGAGCTCTACTGTTGGCAGACACATGCAGGAGATAAAGTGGTACTCGAGGCACTTGCATGTCAGTCGATATACGTCCTGCTTTCCGCATGCACTTTGCCGCAATCCTAACACCGGATCTAACGTCGTATTCTGATTTAGGCGATCGTGGAAAACTGGAGGGAAGGATGGGAATCCCAGAAGCTGCAGATTACAATACCTTTATCGTGATAATAATGTGTGGGAATTTGACAACCCCATAACCCCTTCTCGTAGAAGGTCGGCGCTTTCTGAGAATACTACCCGACGCGCAAGCCACAACCAGCTTTCGCTCATCGGATTGGACACATATATGCCGACATCTTGAACGGCCAAACAGAGGCGTGTGCCGCGACATGTCTAGCTGCCCTTCGTGCTTCAGTGTCGTATTATGGATTGCAACAGATGTCTCAGGATGGCGGCGCAACTCCCGCAACTCTATTACAAAATGTAGAAGAAAACTTCCAATCAGATTTCCAGGCTCATCACCGCTCTTGTCATCGCTGCCTATTCTAGATATCGTAACCCTTTCCCGCCACGTGAACCTAAGGCTGAGCCCATCGCGAATCGACATGCCCACTCCTGTTGAGGGGTCACCCTTTACCCCCGAGCAATTACAGTACTGGACCGAACACGGGGGCGACTCGAGAGTTGTGAACATTATAGTCTGTGCCGGTATCACTGTGTTTTTGTCGACACTCTTCGTGGCGTTGCGGTTTTTTGGTCGCTGGCGGATCAATGGCCGATTTCAACTTCACATTAGTGACTGGCTGATTGCGGTGGCCTGGGTAAGTGATCATGATACCTCTCAACCCGTTTCAGCAAGTGATCCGGTGCAGTGCTAGCAAGAAAGCTTTACTAACCTCGGTGGCCATATAATAGGTCTTCTTTGTGGCATCCACGGTGTGTTTTGCCTTGTTGACGCCATACGGGGGAGGTCGTCATGTCATTTACATCACCGACCCCTATAGGCTCCAAGTGGTGGGTTTTCGGTCAGCATGTCGCACATACCGGATGGATACTGATTGAATCGCAGTTCAGCATAGTCAGCGAGGGGACTTACGGCGTAGCGTTGGGTTTTCTGAAATTCAGTATGCTGGCCCTCTACGGCTCGGTATTCCCCGACAGGACCTTCCACCGCTACCTCTGGGCTCTGGTCATTTTCATCACCGGCTGGACACTGGCTTCCTCGCTAGGCGCGATTCTCCAATGCCTCCCGATCGAAAAGGCTTATAATGGCCAGCTCGAAGGCTACTGTATTCATTACGGCATACTCTCCCTGGTAGTCGGCGTTCTCAATGTACTGACGGATTTCATCATCATCGCGCTGCCGATCCCACTCGTCATGAAACTCAACATGGGCTCGGACAAGAAACGCGTTATAATTCTCACCTTCGCGGCCGGTTCGGTGTAAGTGTGAACCCAAGACTAAGTCACATTAACGCCGTCGTTACTGACTCTTCTCACTCCAGGGCCGTCGTCGCCTCGATCGTACGTCTCGTGTACTCCCTGCACGTTGGCACTATTGATGGTTCCTGTGAGTAATTAATCCTTTCCCGAGTGTAGTTTCTCATTCTAACGCATTCATCTTCTGCACTACAGGGACAGCGGTACCGGCAGGCTATGTGTCCACGGTTGAGCTCACAGTGGGATTCTTCGTCGTCTCAATTCCGGTGTACCGCAAGCTTTACAGACTTTACTCCCACGGCACGTTGGAAGATTCAATGGCGTGGTCCTACAAATCAGACAACCGGCCGCTCCATTCCAAGTCCTCTTTCCCTGACAGCTCCAAAGGAAGCAGCAACTCAAAATTGGGATACAGAGGCAGAGTTAGAACGAATACCCAAGGAGGCGGTAGTTCGCAAGACTTTACACTGCTGAGTACACAGAGCAGCATTAACGGCACACAGCCGGGCAACATAGTGACAATCAAGTCGAGCACGCCCAATGCGACACCCCCTCCCAGCCAGCAAGGGACCGTGGTCAGGGTCACTGATGATGTTGACCTTGTACGGATGATGAACAAGAACGGCAACTGGGTTAAGATAGGGGACCACGATGGTTGATATCCTTGAGTTTGGTTTTCGCTCCCGATATCTTTCGGACGATCTATGAGGACACGGAGACACATCAACTGGCGACGATGCCGAGTCTGATTTATAGCACATAGGCTATGCAAGATAGATCGCGGACATTCTAACGCAAGACCTGCTGTATTACTAACCAGTCTAGCTACGCTAAATGTATACTCAAAAATGCCACAATAGCTTATCTCGCTCGACATCTTCTAGACATTAATTAATTCGTAAACTCATTCACCAATCGTATATGCTATGCTCTTCTCCGAGTGCCTCAGCGCTGAATCTCCCAGATACTCACTCACTTCTTTACCCTCACCTCATCTATCGCCAATCTCTTTCACTGCACAACAAAGCGCTCTTTATGCGCCTTATACAACGTCGACTCATCCAGCGTCTTCCCACTCGCCGACTGTACGAAGCGCACCCTCAGCTGATTCCTGTCCAGTATCTCGACCGTCGCATAACTAAAATCGTCGGCGTACGCAAAGGCGTTATACGCCGGCTTGGTGCCGACCGTACTCAGCCCCTCGATGTTGCCCGCGCCGCCCGCGACGATGTACATGGGTGCCTTGGGGTCGTTGAGCCCGTTGGCGTCCGCCGTGTTGTTGTACACGGGCGCGAACCGCTGCGAGTTGTGCACGTGGCCGAAGATCGCTAGGTCGACGCCGTATTTGTACAGTAGCGGCTCGAAGGCCGCGCGGCAGGGGGCGCAGCCGTCACTGGATTTACCGGTTGTGTACCATGGTCTGTGTAGCACTCAAGTTAGAATCCCCAATCAATGGTATAAAAGAGGTTGATTCGGAAGCTGGCAAAGGATTCGGGGCAGGATTTGTTGATGCCTCCGAGGCGTACCATAGGGAGCAATATAAAACTCAAGAGACTTACCTATGGCCTCCCACGACAACCCAGGGCGTGACTTCACGGTCAACAGATGCCAAGTCGGCTTGCAAGAACGCGAGTTGCTGATTGGCCGTTGAACCGAAGGGCCCGGAATTTAGGCCGGCGGAACCGCCGGGTCCGTCGGGCGCGGAGGCGAAGTCGGTCTCGGTGTTGATCATCACGAAGTGCATGAGCCCGTAGTCGAATGAGTACCAAAACGGAGGGTTCGAAAGTTCCCGCGCCGTGTTGGCGAGGATCGCGGCGCTGGAGTTGGACGAGCGTGACGGGAAGGCGGTCGGCATGAGGTCAGCAAAGCGGTTCATGTAGTCGGTGAAGTTCTTCTGGCCGGCGGCGCAAAGACCTTGGGCGCTGCGACCGTGTTAGCATCAGTCAATTAATCTTGAGCCTGCAACTCGAGGACAAGTTGCAGCGGCGCGCTTCAGATCGAAGGGGGAAAAATCACGTACTGCGGGATCTCCTGACAATTCGCCTCATGATTCCCGGGCCCAACCATATACGGCTTCCGGCCGGAAATAGGGGCGAGCTGGCCGTAGAACTGCTCCACGATAGCAGCAAATGCATCGGTTCCGTCTAAGAGGTTCTTCGTCTTCAACAGCCAGTCATCCGCGTAAGCTAGGTCGCCCGGGTGCACGACGAATTCGTAGTCGTCGACGTTGTTGGCCAGGCGGCCTATCGTGGTGTGATTGAGGCTCGGCTGGACTTGTGGGATCGTGTCTCGCTTCGCGTTATCGTGCTTGAGGGTATATCCGTCTGCGCCGTAGACTCCGAGGTCGATGACAGCCGCGAAGGAAAACGACCCGGCATCGCCTGCTGGGCGAGGGCTGAGGAAGTGCTCGACGCTTGAGTTCCCGCTGGTTATCTTGTAGTAGTAGGTTGTGCCGGAACGAAGATCTGGTAGGATTACGGTGTTTCCCCATGTCCGCGAGTTCGGATATGTGATGGAGGTGGTAGAGCATGATTTCTGGTCGAGGTTGTCGCTTGATGTGCCGTATTGTACGCAGGGGTTGTCAAGTTGCACGTACGTGTTCCATCCAACGGCGACGGCTTGAATTATGCATATCAGCGAGTGCGTTTCCAAAGCTGGGTATTTATTCATGCCCTTTCACTGTTTCACTCTTTATCTCGTCACTCACAGTTGGGCCCTTTGATGGCTATGCGCTGCTGCGTCGGCGTTGTCTTGTCAGCTGGGATCGCAGGATAGCTGGCGGCGGCTTCGGCCCCCGTGGCCAAAGCCGACACCCATCCCAAGAGAATTGCAGCAGACTTCATCTTTTGCATATATTTTGGAAAAGTAATAGAGACTTCTCCAGATGATCATTACACCATGGCAACGTCTAAACTTTAAAGTATGGGCGATATGTTACCGTATATACCATGTTGTCCGCTGCATCTGCATGGTGTCCGGTGTAAGTGAGATTAATGACGGAGTCGATGACTACCTATATGCCACGTGCACGAAGCGCTGGCATTCCGCTGCTCGTTAATTGTCCCCATAGGAAGATAACTAACCTTTGCTGTGTGTTTTCTCGTAAATTCCGGGTTTTGATGCAACCTTTACCACGCTGCGACCTAGGTAGCTTCCTGTTGGAGATAGGTGAGTTGAGCTGGTTGCGCCATGCAGCCTGTGGCCGGGATACCCGTGGTTGCTTGATTGGACGCCGTTTCGCGGCCGCCTGGGCAGCTGGATCATCGCCCGATTCTGATGCTTGATTTCCGCCCGGGGTTACGCGGAATCGTAACTTCACGTCATCTTGGGCCACGCGTGCCAAGAGGATCCTCCGATCTTTGACCCTTGCATCGTTTTCTGCTCTTCGATCATATCTATGTCAACTCTCTGTATGGTCAGCATTGTCCGCTGGCGACCGATTGGTGAACTTCCCGCCTCTACCGTTACGCTCCAGCCCCGCCCTAGCTCGCTACAAGTACCTGGCATGCCTCGCTCGCCACCACCGACGTTAATAGCTCAAATGTAGTGACCATTCTGCTTCGCTTACGATCACCATCATTTCCCACATGGCATGATTTCACCCAAAACCAACCGACAGCTCATACCAGTACTTATAACAATGTCATATCCTATGTTCATTCAATCGTGAACGCTTGTATTGCTGTCGCTAAGTGAGCAAGCACGCCGTCGCATGCCATAGCGAAGATATTCGTCTTCGCCACCACCGAAATTCTTAACTAATACACGAGAGGTTTTTGGGACACCTATCCGTCCACATAGTAAACTCGCCTTTTACTTCTGTTGAGAGCCAGAAAGAATACTGTAAATGCCAAGTAACAAGGACGGGCGTATACCACTGTAGCCAACTAAGTCCAATAAACCAGCTAAGAAGGTGCCTGATACAACTGCGCTAAACCAATGCTATGCAAATTAAACGAAGTAACAACAATTAGGGTAGTAGTATGTGCAAGTCGTGCCGTTCGATGCTTGGGCTTCCGCTTCTACGGTAGTATGAACAGATTAATCTAGGCTCGCCAACTTCATCTGTCTGATTGCATCACTCTGCCAATCGTCTTCGTCATCTGCCAAGATTTGCGCCTGTTCTTTGTCGTCGGCCAGTAGTTGGATTTGAGGAGGCCCTTGCTGCGTGCGTGGCCGTGGGAATGAATCGCCAAAATCAAATTGCGGCGCAGGATATCCAGCAGGCTGGCCAGAGGCAGGTGCGGGCTCATTCGGACCACTACTTGCTGTGGGCGGTTTTGCATGTGCGGCTGGCGGAAGAGCTGACATCTTGTCCATTTGCTGGTCAAGCTCTTCTTGCTCAAGGATTTGAGGCGCAGGCTCCATATTCCTCAGAGAGCTCGCGCCCGCCATGTTGTTGCTTCGTATACTGCCGACGCTTTGACGACGATTGTCGGCGCCACCCTCAGGGCCTTCCAGGGTACCTGAGTTCGCATCGCGGATTGCGAATTGAGCTACCGTGCGCATCTTACGCGTAACCCAGCCAGCCAAGATCTTGCCACGCTGTTTCTCGCCGAGCCGGCTGCGAGGGAAATCGCCCTGGTTCACGAATGCGACAATGTCGGCGACTATTTGATGCTCGCCGAGTATCGCATTCACGATAACCGGGACGATGGACGCAATGAATTGTTTCCTAGAGACTTCAACAAGTACGACCACAAGGCCACCAGCTTGGAAAATGGCACTGCAACTGTGTTAGCCAAATGCGTTCAGCATTCTGCAAGGACCACTTACCAGCCACCTGGCACGATGTTACGATGACATCTCTCCACGGAAGCCTCTATATCCATGGGGAAATGGTTGAGACCATTAATCTCGAAGGTCTCGCCGATATTACCGATAACGAATAGAACCTGCATTTCGACTTGCTGGCCTCCAGGACCAATAGGCCGGCTGATGGTGTGAAGGAATCCAAGATCACCTGTTCGGACATACTGGAACTCTTGATTTCCATCCACCACTCGCCCATTGAAACGCTCAGCATCGAAGGGGTCCCTCGAACCGTAAAAGCCATTAACGCACGCTTCCGAGTCAACCCAAATTTCGCCAAACTCGCCGTCACTGCAAAGCATGCAGGTTTCCGGGTTGACAATGGCAAGTTGCGTCGACACTGGTACCATCCCCGAATCTTGAATAAGAAGAGCCCTTGGGTCCGAGTCCGGATCGACGGGGATCACCAATCCCCTACGCAAAGCCCGACGGTCAAGCCAAAGCTCAGTGGGTTCTATGCACATGTACGAACGCGAAGCCACCATCGGATTGAGAACGTGCGAGTAGACCGTATTGATAGCTGTCCTGTCTAATCCAGTACCAGCGAAATGAAGCCTGACTTTTTGGAACACGTCTACCCGCGGCCTGTTCTCTGCTGTGATCATCAAGTTCTTGAGCTCATGTAGGGTGAATCCCTTTCCTGGCATCGTGTTCATCGCATGATCGAGCATCTGAGGTGTTGCGTACGTGTCCTTGATCTTGTATCTGCTCAGTGTCAGGAATAGAGTTAAGGGATTTTGCGAAAAGTCCACAGGCGACACCAGATAGGTCGCAGTGCCTAGGTAAATACCCATGAGGCATGAATGTATGAAACCTAGACCCGTGGTACTTCGGACGCAGCCTAGTACAGGCCGCGTACTGGTCATCTGGCAGGTTTCTTTCTGCACCTTGCACATGGCTAAGATGGTTTGATGGCCCAACTGTACCGATATTCGGCGTTGATCTGGTGTCCAGTATGCCCATATGATGACGGGGTAATTCGGCTGGACCCACGCCGGATCCATCTTGAAACCCAGATCACGCAATCCAGTGTTCTGTTTGGGAGGTTTCGATGTGTTATACACGGGAGGCGTGGCGATTTTGAGCACCTGCGCCGTTTGCTTGATGTGCTGGGAAGCCAACTTCCCCCTCAATAAGTAATCAACTTCATGATTGACCAATATGGCCTTGACCCCATAGTCGTTGATAAGATGCAGGAACGCCGGTACATCCTCGTACAGACGTCGCTCATCCATCGGCGCAGTGGGGATGATGATGGCACCAAGGTTGATGCAAGCGTGAACGGCGTAGATGAAATCCTCCGAGTGTGTGTACATGAGCATGACGTGATCGCGTGGTCGTATTTTGACCTTGTTTCGTAGATAGAGAGCGACAGCAGCGACTTTGGTGTCAAACTTTTTCCAAGTAATTCCCTTGCTTTCCTTCCCTTTCCCGTCGATACTGCACAGGGCGAGTTCCTCGGGTTGGCGCGCAACTCGCCATTGTATGAGATCTGTGATGCTGGTGAAATTGTTGAGTGGTGTCGATGTGCGGTCATCCATGACAACTTCACGCCTATCTATGCCAGAATACTGCTTGTCAGTGGGCCCTAGAATGTCAAGCCGCGAGCCTGAGGCAATATTGGACCATATGCCGCCGAGCGGGTCTACGCCAATGGGTAAATTGAGCACGGCATGCTCAACCCCAAATTTGACATGGGCGCAGTGCAAGTTCCCCAAGTCAAATTCACGTCTGCAGACCATGTTGCCAATCTCTTGCCTGCCATGCTTGGTTACACGTGGTAGAGATTTCGGAACTGTGATCATGACACAATAAACTCGTAAATGATGCTCCTGCAGCAGCAAGTCCATGCACTTCTCCGCAAGTGATTCCAACAATGGAATATCGAGTTGGCGAGGCGGAGCATTGTTCGACATCGGCGCCGTGGACGCTGCCGATGATTCCAGTACCACAATAGGTAGGTGCTCGTCATTGATGAAGACATCAAATGCCGTACAGTCAACAACCTGCTTGTTCAAGTTTCGCATGATAGTAACCACTAAGTGCTGCACGAAGAAATAGCGATGCTCGGCAATTTCGTGGCCGTGCTCCACCCATTCTACCTTTTGACGAATGCGATCTTCATAGAGACCAAGTACGAAGATTTTACCCTCGATCACAGTCCCGAGAAGACCAGTGCGGAGGAACTCTGGTTCGACAGGCGTAGGAGTCGGCTCGCCGGGCTCGAACTTGTACGGCCTTGCGTGGAAAATCTGCTCTGTGTGTTTAGGCAAAGCCCAGAAGCCGCCCGATAACGATGGCGAGTCTACCCAGATCTCCCCGACGCTCTGGGGTGATACTAAGAGACCCGTTTCGGGGTCCACGACAGCCAGCGTGGCATCGGGGATAGGATAGCCAAAGGCACCCACGCGAACTGTGCCAGGCTCAGTCGCAGCCCTTTTCCGTGCTGCTTCGCCAATTGCGAGCACCACCACCTCATTCGTCTTCAACGCTTCCCGATCCAACAATGCTTCAAGAATGTGATTACTAGCATCGTATTCTTTCATATTTGTCGGTCCGCTTCCCAAAAGACTATTGAAAGCGTTCGCAGGCGTCGCCTTATCCTTGCCTTTCTCATCATCCTCTTCGTCTTTCTCATCGTCGGGCTCGACATCTTCGTCTATATGCAGTTTGAGTGGACAGCCCATGCGTTCCTCGCCGCCTAGCCAATCACGAACACTGATAACCATGCCGCCATGTTCCGGGAGACAGAGCATCGGCGCCACGACCTGTCTAGCTCGGGTATTCCGCAGTGGCCGCAGCCATCGGTCAGCTAATACCTCATGGAACTCACTATCGACGGTCAATGTATCAATGAGACAGAGTTTGACGTGTTGGAAGTTCGGCTCCAGGCCCTTTTTGAAGTTCCTCGTGGCCATTGGGTCCTGTTGATAGTTGAACGCGGCCATCTTTAGCCCCGTGTAATCTGCTATCATTAACGTTGCTTTGTATTTCGTGATGAGATGGGCGTAAAGTCCAGGAGTGTTCACGGCCTGATGTTCAACCCACACCGTCGTATGTCCACTATACACATTCAGGAGTACGCCGATAATCATACCTACTCCTTGCCTGGGATCGAGGTAAGATAAGAGTATTTCGCTACTGGCGCCACCCCCGATGAGCCGGCCGTTTTTGTCACGAAGAGCTCGGTTGAAAGTGTCACCCGGACCATGATCAGGGAGCGCTGACACAACGGCACTGAGGCAGGCCATCTGGTGCATGATGGTTCGGTGACTTAGGACGACACCGCGCAGATCGCCCGTGGGCGCTCGAGAAAATTCGATATAAGCTAGGTCTGGGACCGTCAAAGGAGGAAGGTCATTCTTCTTCTTGACATGATAGGTTCCAAACTCGTTCGTCTTCCACCACTCCACGCCCTTGGGCCAACTCAACTTATGTGAAGTGATATCCCGCTGGAAAGTCTTCAAGTTGTGGTCAGTCGTTAGCGCCAAATGCGCTTGGGTTGAAGTCAGAATCGTGCTTAGTTTGGCGTAGTCTTCTAGGTCATTGATGGGTACCGCTACAACGCCAGCAATGAAACAACCAAGGAGGGCAATAGCAAAGTCGATAATTTCAATGTCTCGATACACGAGTGCGACACGGTCGCCGCGATATAGTGAGCTCTTGTCGCGTATCACCTGGGCAACCTTTTCGGCTCGTAGGGCTAGTTTGTCCCACGTGATTTGCGCAATCTCTTTCCCTTTCGAGTCGAGCACCCAGTAGGCAGGCAGCTTGGCTGTAGTCTGTCCCCTGTGCCGGAGAACAGCAGCGATATTCTCAAAGATGGACATGGCGGTATTTTCATCATGCGGATCATGGATATCGAAAGGTATTTCGCGCGGGTCGAGGGGCGCCAGATACTGAAGCTCGGCTGGGGGGAGATCGTTTGCCGTGAGCATGGGCGGCGCCATGGCGGCCGTGGGGGAGAAGGCGTCGCCAACCGAATACCTCTGGGCCCCGCCACCATAATCGGCAGCTGTCTGGTCATACGCCTGCTGGCCAGCGAAGTCGGAGAAATAGGCCTGAGAATCCATCGGGGCTCCAGCACGACCATCATAAGCGTGAGTGGGCTGCTGTTGATAGGCCCCTTGGTATTCGGGCTTGAAGGCGTAGTCACCAGAGACCATAGTGCCTGATCGTGTGGGTGGGTCGTGGTCGGACACCATAGTGCGAGGGTCGAAGAAGAGAGAATCGTGGTGTGTGAGGGTAGGCCGATATTCAGCGACAAGGGGACCACCAGGTCGCAACAGGCCAGTTGGGTGCTCAACACCAGCATCGGGCCCAGAGCCATAAGGGAAGTGCTGCCCGGGGGGAGCTGGTCCCGAGGATGGCCCGGCTTCTACGGGAGGTGTCGATGGAGACCAGTGTTCGGTGTGGGAGGGACCACTGAGGGCGGCTAAGGCAGCGCCTCGGTGGTCGCCGCCTGCGGCAGGAGGGTCATCGTCGACAGTGTGTATTCTCAGACCGCCGGGGCTCGGGCCAGGTCCGTACTGGGAGAAGAGCTGTGTTCTCCTCTTGTTGAATCTGAAAGCAAGAATTTAGTTCAGACTGGCAGGACGTATATCGGCTTCATGCAGCGGGACGGGAAGGAGACCTTGCGGTAAGCGACGGGGAGCAAATAGAGGGAGTGGACGCACCCTTTCTCGGTGATGTCACCTTCCTACAGAGACGCGAACGGTCAGCAATGGACCTAAACAATGATTGATCATGACTATATTCACGTGCCAGGCCCCAAGCTAGGAAATGAGCATTTCCCAGCGAGAGTTCCAGGGTTCGAAGCAAATGTGTGGGAAGAGGAAGGAGAGCGGGCGTACTTCAAACTCCTTTTCCAGCTCATCAAGCTTCTCTTGAAGGTGTTGGCTAAGCTGCGCCATGTTCGTATCTCGCAGGTACCGAGATCTATCCAGTCTATTGTGTCTACCAAGAAAAAAGTGCGTCTCTGTTTATATCACGAGCAGGGCTCGAGTAGGATTGGACGGCGAGCGAATCGCAAATGTCAGGGCGAGGGCTCGCAGGGCATGACTCTCGTGGACGGACAAGCAGAGGCTCGAAGGATGGATCGCGGAGCAGCAAGCAGACCGATGCAAAGGTGCAACAGCAAAGGAGAGTATGAGTATGCAGTAATACTGCGGTAAGAATGGGCGATTATTAACGAGCGGGATACGCAACAAAGACACAAGAAAAACGCGGCTGGTCGGTCGGTCGGTCGGTCTTGACTCTGCTATCTGTACGAGTAAGGGCAGGTAACTGTACGTAGTGCTGTCTGGTGAACTATTGTCGCATAGTGTAGTCGTGTGCTGTTGTCGTGTACTGCTGTCGTCGTGTATGGGGTGATGTGCGAGGTGTGAGGTGTGAGTTGTGATGTGCGCCCAAGACTGGCGGGATTGGGATTGCGGGATGGCGGGATGGGATGGTGGATTGGCGGCAGATCTGGAAACGCTGTCCCTCATACGAGTACAGTCTACGGTCGCACCTTGCCCTGGCCCGCCCACACCCACACAGAGCCTGCCGAGGGGTGGGGAAGCCACCACCATCACCGTGTCACCTCACCGAGTAGGTACATACCTGATGCCTGCCTTGGCGAGGACTCCATCAGGCACCCTTTGTCTTTCATTGGCCCCTTAGCGTGTGCCTGCCCTCCCGAGCCTGAGGTCCTACGTTACGACATATAGGTCATATAGGTACGTATCATGAGTATGAAGTACCTAAGAAGCGCCAACCGTGTGAAAGCGCGAATGAAAGTAAGCGAGTGCTACTCCGTACGAGTGAGTTCCATTCCGAGTGGTCAGGCTCGGCAGGTACATAGGTACGTACTCATTGTAACAGCAGCGACGAATGACGACAAGGGCCTTCGCAAGAGTGGAAGGCAGACCCCTACAAAACCCCACGAAACCCACACTTTAGCGACTCTGCGCTAAAACAGCTGCATGCTCGAGAGTCAACCTTCCAAGTTGGATATCGACTCCAGCGCGACTTGCATAAACAACCTTGGGCGAAGAGAGACAGCATTCGTTCTTGTTGCACATGTTTCACCTCCCATTTGTTCCAAGGTTGCACGCGGCATTACATAATACATATGCCCCATGCCCTCCAGAAGGTAGATAGCTGCTGCTAGGAACTCTACAGTTGAGTTGGTTTCATCCCAAATTGTATATTTGCTGATTATTCTAAATCTTGTCCAACACAATGCAAGGCGCAGGAAGATAACTTGGAACCTTTGGTGCCACGTTCTACAGTACCGCTACCTAGAATTACCTACCTGTCGGCACGACCCGACCTGGACCAAGAAATCACCTACATGTAGGTACATACATGCACTACCGTTTCTATGTCGGGGTTTATATGCCATTTTATACTCCCAAATGCTTGTTGGATACCGAAAATGCAGGCTGGCAAGCCCTTGTAAGTAAGTTACTAGTGTAGACGTCGTGCGCTCGTGGCCTCAAATCTATAATCCATGAATCATAGCGCTGGAGCCCGTTCGTAGGATGTTTACATTTATTTGATTTAGCCGGAAAATGCATCTCGTGAGAATCTACCTCTTGGCGGCTTCGGAGCTAAGGTCACGGCCTAGAAAACCTAATTTACTTATCTCCGATCTGTGCCCAGATCTTAGGCTTGTTCCTGGCCCAAGCTGAATGGAGGCTGGGGTCACCCAAGTCTGGTATCGATAAGCTTTAGCTATTTATTTTTTCTGATTTCCACCTGCCGCTGCTTCACCTTCACCTTTACAAACCACTCCCCTTGGTGGGCAATTTGGTGAGACACGAATATCGATTATTCGCCGCGACTCGTCACTCAAGTTACCAATCATGTAACTCATCGAGCTGCTCCGACGCATTGCGACCCTGCAGGCCGGATGCCCTCAGTGGCAGCTCCCGAGTAACATGTTTTGTTCCTCCCGGGTGGCCGAGCAACGTCGGGTGTTTCATTACTCCCAACTGGTCATGCATTGGAGGCCTTAGTGCGGGCTGGCTTCGAGAAGCATGTTGACAACGAAGGATGTTCTCGTCGGCGCATCGCCTGAGTTCCCGCGCTCCAGCCACAAGCTCATGCACGTAGCTCTGGGTACCAGGTAAGGCCGAAGAGGATAGCGTACCTGAGCTTCCTGGCCTCACAGCATTAGGTAAGGTTCCCTTTCGCTACATGTTAGCCACCGCCGACAACTTTCATGATGAGAAGCAACGCATTCACAGACCTGTTCTGAAACTTCATGTGGATAAAATGCATATTCTTACTGATTCCATTCAACACTTTGCCCAAATACTCAATGCATATTCTTTAGATCACTGCTCACCCGGTGCAAATTAGGCCTTGCCGGTATTGGTTCCTTGATATAACAATTGTCTCCCAGGCATCGAAGAAAACATTGTTCAGAACAAACCAGGGCCATTCAGGCTTGTATTTATTGGTTTAAAGCTTAATGGTTAATTCACAATATAATAAAGAGAACAAGTTGAACAATAGGTTCTTATGATCAAAGACCTTGAATTGCATCCCTTTGTCTTCGGAGCAAGATTGTTCGAGGACAATGTGCCTTATGAAAGCGAGCGTTGAAAAACACCATAGTTGATGCTTTGCTGCTTGTGTACAATCAATCACTATTGGCGATATAAGTTGACAAGCCGCGACCCTTGGCTCCATTTGCTGACTTAGCATCATCACAATCGAACCTGTTCGTCGATCTAAAGAAACTATCACGAATCCCAGCAGTGTGGCGCGCTTAAGACCCACTATCCCAGCAAACCAACAACCTTGCCCAACAACTTATGGTGTGCCTGACATCATGGTAGGCCCCGATCTTGATTTGGACTCGGTCGAGTACTTCGATCCGCAACTCCTCTCCGATTTCCTCGGTGATGATATTTTGCCTGGCTTCGATTTCGGCAACGTCGATCCGGATCTCGAGTTCGAGGCTCGATTGGCAGAGGACATTCCCCTAAATCCTCCACCTCAATCAGCAACGTCGTCTTCTCGTGATCCTACTTTAGAGCTCGAGAACGACTTGAGCACACAACCACAACAACCACAACCACAGCAACAACCACAGCAGCAACAGCAGTTCGTCAACCCTCTGCAACTTGCCAATGGTGGCCAGTTTGCTCTTACAAACCCCACGTCAGATATTGCTGCATTGAGCAACATTGACAATGTTGGCAATATCGACAATGCTGGCATTGTCAGCTTTGACGACAGTCCCTTTAGCCAGGAAGACATCAATAGCCTGCTTGCTATGGATGTGGCTGCGTTGAGCGATCCGACTTACCCCTATCCGCTCAATACTCAGATGTATCCCTTCGGTCCGAGTGATGGCCAATTCCCAGCTCAAGGACAGCAGCCGATAGCCTACCAAAACTATTGGCAACCACCTACAGGCTTCTATCAGAATCCTGGAGGACCGGGTGCTGAACCGTCATATACTTACCAACCATTTCCTTACCAAATGCCACAACCCACACAACAAATTCCACATCCAACATATTCGCAGATACCACCACCAACATTCCCACAGGTATTAGAACCAGCACCAATACCGGTACCGGCACCAGAACCGCCGCGGATGACACCGCAGATGGCACCTCAAATGCCACCCCACCCACCATATCAAATGCCACAACCAACGGCCCCTGGATATCCCCCTTCAATGCCGCAACCACTACCACCAGGAGCATCCCACCCACCGCCCAATAACATACCACAGAACCGGGTTCTCACGCGCCCAGTGCCCAACGGACCCCTAGCCGCGAGAAGACACAGGTCCATCAACCCACTATCACACAGCTACGTCAAGCCGTGCTTCCGCAACTCGATCAACAGCCAGAGGCTGCCGTCGGCCGGGGCCGTGAACGAGTTCCTGCCGCTCCAGCGGCCGGCGCTCGGCCCCGACGGCACGCGGCTGCTCGACGAGAAGATCCCGCGCAAGACGCACGGGAAGAAGGGCGGCGTCGAGCTCGTCGACACGGAGCGGTACTACGGGCCCTCCCCGCCCAAGCCGCGGGCCTGGGGCCCGCTCAACAACCATGGCGAACCCTTGTTCCACTACACGAACAAAGGCGAGCTCGCGGCCGGGCTATACCTGCAGATCGAGGAGATGCGGATGTATCTGCTCGGGCCGGACGACGAGGTGCTGCGGGACGGCATGGTCGGCCCGCCGATGCTGCCGGGCGTCCGGCGCTTCGAGAAGAAGAAGCGCCAGGGCCTGGTCATGTGGCTCGGATGGCCCGCGGCCATGTCCAACTCGCGGTACCCGCGCGGCGGGGAGTCGACCAAGTGTCGCTTCAAGGAGTGTGCGTACGAGAACCACACCATCGCCGTGGGGGATCCGTGGATCGTCTTCGACGAGCGGGAGAACATGGACGGCGAGATGGTCGACCCGTTCCACAATGCGGGCTACGTCCATCTATACTGCCTCGAGAAGCACTTCGACCTTGTCTCCCTGTGGCAGCACTGCGATATCCGCCTCGACTACCGCACCTTCAAGCGCGAGTCGCACCCCTACTTCTGCCTGTCGCATAAGCTGCCGGGCGTGGACCACGTCGTCAAAACCTGGTGGTACAACGCCTTCCGCGACTGGGAGACGGCGCAATATCAGAATCTGGAGGCTGTCCGAGCGCATCCTTACTCGTTGTCGGAAAAGCTTGTCGATTACAAGATTTCGCTCGAGCCCAAGACGCAGGCGAGGACTAGGATGAAGCGCGGCGGCGCCGATTACGGAAAACACCGTGGCGATCCGGATATGAAGGCGAGATTGGTAACTTTCAGAAAGTGGGGTCTGCTCGACGAGAATGGATGGCCTGTGCCGGACGCTGATCAACGACTCATCGAGATGGAAGAGTCGAGCCGCAAGAGAAAGAGGGGGTCCCTGGATGACCCTATCGTTGTACCCGAGTGGCCTCCGGTCCCGATTGAGGGTAGGCAAATAGTTCATGACCCGTATCCGGCGGCCTCCGTATACTACGGTGCAGTAGCCTCCGTCGATAACTCTCACGATATTGCTCAACCTCCAAAGCGTCAACGACTTGACAACACCGCGCTGGTCGCGGAGCAGAGTCAGAGTCGTAAGCGATCGTGGGAAGAGTCAATACACACCCACATGCCGAATGAAGGG
This sequence comes from Astrocystis sublimbata, assembly GCA_022453515.1. Classification (NCBI taxonomy): domain Eukaryota; kingdom Fungi; phylum Ascomycota; class Sordariomycetes; order Xylariales; family Xylariaceae; genus Astrocystis; species Astrocystis sublimbata. The sequence continues at coordinate 607,261 of JAJNNY010000013.1, read as the reverse complement.
CCAGAAATCCTACAAGAGGAGGCACCCTCCAAACGTCAGCGGCTGAATGTTGCTGCACCAACATACCCACAACCCATCACTACACTTTATCCCATACCCCCACCAACATCCTCCATGCTAGAACCCTCCATTCCCACCGGCCACGCCGGAACACAAATCCAAGGTAGGCTGCCAGAGGAGTCGATCGCCCTAAATCAAGAGCTAGAGGACGAGCTGTTGGATGCGTGCTTCAACGCCCCAGCCCCAGCCCCAATAGATAGAACGGCCCAGAGCACCGACCCAAAAACTGGCGGTGTATCTGAAAACGGCCAGAACGTAGAGGGGGAAGCGGCGCCGGCAATCAACCCGGCGCCAGCCTGCCACCCCGAGCTCAGCTCCAGCCCCCTCTCAGATAAATTTGGCGGCGAAGATGATCTGTTCGGGACGCCAAAAGAGTTCGGCACGCCCCCAAGCACGCCGGGATCACCGATGCGGGGCGGCGCTCTTGAGCCGGACAAGATAGACTTGCGCGAAACTAAGAAAAGAAGTGTTGAAAGTTGCTCAGAGGTGGGGACGCCTTAAGGCTTGTGCGTCTGTTTTTTTTTTTTTCCTTTCTTTGTTCTTGTGTTTTTTGGGGGGAGTATGAGTCCACTCAGTGAAGGTCCCCAGTGTTCCCATGGCTGTCGGGAACTTGCCGTTGAGACTCGAGTACCAGATTGATCCACTCGAGAGCGGCATATTTCATTTCCAGCGGAGTTTGTTCAAAGGTATTGTATTTGTATTGTAAGTGTATTGTAAGTAAGTCAATCAAATTGTTCCAATGTGAAAAAGGGTTGGCCCTATACGCGTTGAAAGTTCAACGCGTGTCAGTCATTTGTGACTGATAAAATGGCGACAAGATAAGTAAAGTACTTAAGTACTTATGATGCTGTAAATACGTGAATACTGCCCAAATACTACCTAAGGGGTTGGCGTTGGCCAGGTATTCGGTGCCTGCATAAGTGGGACCTTCGCACCTGCATCGCGGGCTACCTATTCGCTGTAAATGTTGTCTCGGTCCCTTCATTTGAGGCTCCAAAGACTACGAAATGATATGCCCATCGATGTGATCGTAATTGCCGGAGAAGAGAGCTAGACCAAGATTGCCTAAATAGTGACTTTATATCCCGTGATCTTGCTTACATGCGTGTGCTGTGCGGCAAATCACAATCTCTGGATTGGGGAGGGGTGGCTCTAATTACCCCAGCAAAAGCGCCGTAGATCGATCTCACTCCCGGGAAAACAAGAGAATTGAAAATGGGAGACATGGGGTACTTACTGTATTGTATGTCTGTAAGGTATGATCGGACGAAACAGAGACAAAAAAGTTGGGTACCTACTTCAGACCTGGAGTGACTCACTCACCTGGAGAAATTCTCGAAAGTCCGTCCAAGGACGAGTCTCTAGTACGAAGTACCCATCGTCTCTCGTGATGCAGTGTGAAACCATGAATTACATGTGCACTACCTTTAGCTGAGAGCTGGCGATGTACACGTTTCAACTGTTGAGGAACGCGATTGCCGTGGCAAGCACGCAAGATCAAGGAGATCGCATGAGGAGGTTGCACAAGAACGCCGTGGTGAGACTGTACCTGCAGCGGTCGGCGGTGCCGTGATGCTCGATGAGCTAGGCGGGCCAGGATAGCTGCAGGATACCGCAAGCGGGTCGTTGCAGCGGGCTCTCCGATAGGAAAATTCATGGAAATTTCCCGACAGGGAACAAGGGGGATGCCACATTCCACAATAACAGGAGCCCCTCGTCTCTCCCGATTCGAGGGCGAGGAGGGTCAGCATCGACCCTTCCTGAAGACTTGTCCATAAGCGGAGTACCGCATGCTGTATCGGGTATCTATTGCTGCCGTAATGGGCGCCGCATCTGTTTCATGGGAGCTATTATCTGGCCAAGACAATGTGTGAGTAACCTTGGCAGATGCTGTACTATACTATGTCGATGCCTAGGTGTCTAGCTCTGGAATATGCGGGGGAGCTAGGGACTCACCGTCCTGGCGAGCCAGGCGAGCATTCAGCTGCCAGTCTGCCACATAGACCATCGAGCTGACAGGAGTCCACCCCCCTAGCAACCTAGTCCTGGCCTGGAATGGTATGGTGCCGCGATGAACCTGCCAGGCCTACCTCGCACTCGTAGCTTTAAAGATGATCTTCCCCAGGTTCCAGAATCGCCCTGTTCGCGTCGTATGGTATGCAGCTCCAGGTCCATGTAAGTGGAACTGCCGTGCACACTAGGCATCAGTTTTTTCCTATTGTTTTCTTTGATTGTTGGGTACAATCCAAGCATGCCCAGCGAGTCCTCGAGAATACAGTTCTCCTCCTTCCTCTACACTCTCCCGTCCTGTCACACGTCTGCGAGTCGATGAAACAGGCAAACATCGAAAAGGGGAAATTACACGAGGGTTGGGAAGGCACCTCACAACTTAAGAGCGCGGTGGAGGCGAATCGAACCAGCTGGCAGTACATTGCCTGGTACATGCTGCCACCACTGCTGCCACCACAAACCGAGGGTACACCGTAAAACCTTGGGAAGGAATCATAGTCGAGAGGCGTCACGTGGTTGCCCTCGGGGCTGTGTTCTGCTCGAGATAAGGCAGCCGGCCAGGAACCCGCCAGTTGGTCTCTCAGGCAAGGCAAGGAGGGAGTCTGTGAGGTGAGCCACGTCCGTAGCGTGCTTTTGGGGGGGCAGTGGGAGCGCCACTGACTTAACGTAGCTCACCCAACTGCTTCCACCCTCCTCCTAACACTCCAAGACTCGATCACTTCTCGACCATCCCATTCTTCGCTCCAGATTTCCTCCCTTGGGAACCTTCATTGTCACGTCCGTCAATCCGTTATCGAGTGGGAACGTACGATTCATACCTACTCCTACACTCTCGTCATCAACTCCATCTGACTCCTCGCTCGTCTCCATCCTTGGCCGCTGGTGCACATTCGGAGCTTGAGGCTTGTCACCCTAGTCCTGTCCGTAGCTGGCTCGGCTGGAGTGCTAAACAGCAATGATGGAGGATCTGGTTCGGAATGGTAGTGCTCGCGCACCGTCTATCCAGATCATCGTACTTGTAAGTCAAGTTTTTATTTCATCAACATCGAATCCCTGAGCAGCATCTCCCATTGGCGAGCACAATTGCCTTGTCTCCATGGGTGTGTGTCTGGGGCCTGCGGGTGCGCTGCGGGCGCACTGCAACACACCGACCGACAGTGGCGTCTCGTTCCATTGGCCTGCCCCGATGCCCACATGGAACGACCCTTGTAGATGACCGCTTGGCCCTCTTTACATACTCCATCCCCCCCAATGGATCTCATTGGAGCAAGCTTGCATTGTCATCGACACGTCATGCGGGTGTCATCGTCTCCTGGTTCTGGCCCGGTGCTTCCCTCTCCCATCGGCTCTCCCTCAATCGCTGGTGGACCAAGCACTACCACACCCTGCCCTGCTAGCCATGTCAGTTCCAAATGTGGAATGAGTAGCCCGACCTGGAATACCTACCTGGTGTGTCGAGTCATTGGTGCCGCGCGGATGGATGCGCGCTTGCGGTGCTTCTAGGCGCCAATTGCATGCCGGTGGCTCGTCGCCATGCCTGAGGACTTCGATGACATGGAGTCGGTTACACCACACCAAGGGACCAAGGACCTGCTGGACTCGGATTTACTGAACATTGGGGCTCCCGTAGCTGTTGATGTCCAGTGTTGTCCTTGTTGTGCCCAGGTTGCGATAGGGCTTGCTGCTGCGCATGTGGCAAACAAAGAGAGGTTGAATGAAGGCGTGTGTGTACCGGTCTGATACCAAACCTCTGGTCATGACAATGGCAGCGAGCTTTGGAGTGAGTTGGACGGATCACGTGGACTCCTCGTTCATTGCACGGCTATCGCCTTTGCCAATACTCACAAGAAGGAACAATTGTTGTCCAGGTGGACGTTGGCCGTACCTACCTGTTGCCTGCCTGTTGCGTCGATGCTTTTAGCGCTCGGTTGAAGGCTACAGAGGCACCTACCTGCCCTCGAGGCATCTTGGGTGTCCCCCTGAGCCCCCAGGGCAACAACAGGTGGCACGTGCGTGCTGCCCAGTGGGGGAGTTGAGCTCGAGTCTGCTCCGTGCTCCCCTGGAGTGCAGAGTGTCCCTACGTCATCTCTCCTCGGATCCGAGGCACTTGCTCAAGTCATTCGCTCGAACCACTGTACTTTCTGCCTCAGGTGGCTTGTTACTGACCTGCGCTTACATTATAGGGCTCAGGAGGAGGACCTCAGGAGCGCAACGTAACTGCCCTTCTCGCTAGATCACTACACACAGGATGGTCTAGAGGTTCCGTCGTAGCCATCGATGCCGGAGTTCATCTCTCCGCCATCACCAAGGTGCTTGAGGCCTCGCAGCCCCAGGGCTTGGGCACCTCGATTGGTCTCCCGCACATTTTAGGAAGCGGTCCATTTGCTGGCATGGAACTCAAGTCTACCTCTCCCTCCGTCAATGCTGGCCATGTCACACGCCACTTGATTGATACGTTTCTCATCACACATCCCCACCTCGACCACATCAGTGGCTTTGTGATCAACACCGCAGGACTTGGTGGTGCCAGACCCAAACGACTGGCCGGCTTGCCTTCGACAATATCAGCCTTCAAACAGCACATCTTCAACAATGTCATCTGGCCCAACCTGTCTGACGAGAACAACGGAGCTGGTTTGGTGACCTACATGCGCCTTGTTGAAGGCGGGAGCCCAGCGTTGGGCGAAGGCGACGGTAAGGGTTATCTGGAGATTAGCGACGGCTTAGGCGTACGCATCTTCAGTGTGAGCCACGGGCATTGCATGGAACGCAATTCAAATCGTGCATCATCGGCTTCGTCTCGCTTCGGAAGTTTCGATGCCGCCTCCCTGACTGCTTCGCCTCGAGCTGCACCCGGTAGTACCGCTGCATCAGGCCCTTCGAATATGTTCAGAACGTCAGGTGCAAGTACAGACAAGGAGACTATTTCAGTCTATGACTCCAGCGCGTATTTCGTCCGTGACAACGCCACGGGGCGTGAGGTTCTGGTGTTTGGCGACGTTGAGCCAGACTCGATTTCATTGTCCCCACGCAACCTCATCATCTGGTGGGAAGCAGCACCCCGCATCGCGAAAGGCAACCTGGTCGCCATATTCATCGAATGTTCTTACGACAACAGCCAATCCGACGACTGCTTGTTTGGCCACCTAACTCCGAAGTACTTAATTGAAGAGCTGCAGTCGCTCGCAGCTGCTGTTGAAGCAGCAAAGGCCCCGAAGACCGATCCCGTTAAGAAACGGAAGCGGGATGTAGAGGTCGCTGTCAATCTTCAAGCTCCTCCAGAGGATGCTCCAGTATCGCCAAAGTCCACGCGACCTTCTAAGAAAGGGCCCGGTTCGATGGAGCACAGCTGTGCCAACTCACCTCACATCGCAACGCCCACGGCCGAACTGTCGCTCAAGGATGTCGAGGCCAATATGGGTCACGTTGCGCAGGTCCCGCAGTCTGCAAACGTCCTCCGAGGTCTCAAGGTTGTCATTATTCACGTCAAGGAGAAGCTGATTGATGTCGTTGATCCGAAGGAATTGATTCTATCGCAACTGCTGGCTGCCGAGGAAGAGGCTCAGCTGGGCTGTGAGTTCATTGTCTCAAGCCAAGGACAGAGCTTCCTGCTATAGTTACTATGTATCCTTTCATGTGGCGTCGGGGCGTTCATAGATACCACCGGACTGGCTGTGCCTTGCTTCTTGCTATATTATGCTGTAACGAGCAAACCGAATAACGAACAGATAGCTCTGCTTTAAGGGGCAACCCTATGATGTATAATCAATGTATAATGTTGTTATAATCATTGTTTCTCAAAGTGAATAGCTTCTGATTAATGGAAAGCAATTAGATCGGCTATAGTCCTAGCCCACTAGGCCGTATAGCGTATCTTGGCACAGTGGCCAGTAGACGGGCATCGGCCACGAGGTTATGATTTTCAGTCAAAGCGATCGATGCGCTACTTCAGATCTATTTCACGTAATAGCAATTGAGACCGCTACATTAGGTACCTACCTAGGTATGTAGTTCGTTCTACATTCGTCAATCCACCATGTTGCATAATACCATGATGGTAAGAGCACCACTAAGATTAAAGGAGTTTAGTTGTCAGCCGCCAAGCTGAGAAGTAATGAAACATCATCAGCATCCAGAGATGTGCATTTCCTAAATGGCTGCCTGGGGAAATATGCGGCTCAAGCTGCATTTGATCTTCAGCATCCAGACAAGATTGAACTTTTGAATAGGCTATCTGGGGCCACAACATGCTTAGTAGAAGTTAATCTCAGCCATGCAGAGAGTATTGTCCCTTTCATGGCAGCCTGGAAGGATCATGCGGCTCTTCTAAGCTGCCAATCTGTTCAGGAAACACCGTAGCCTCTTTTTTTCTTCTTAACCATATTAGTAGCAATGTTGCGACTGCCCGCAACTCTGGAAACATGTTATATAGGCCGTACCTCGCCGAATGAAAATAGTAGAGTAGAGTAGATCAAACGCTTCAATTGACTCACACGCACGTAAATACACATCAACATTCCCCAAGCAAGCCCAATAACTATATCTTTGCAAAATGAAGATTGGGACGTTCGCACAATTTTTGGGTGCCTTCGCGGCCACGGGAGCCCTTGCACAAGAACCCGATATCCCCCGCGATCTGATCGCTGACGGCCCATTCGCCTTCCGCGTAAAGGGTCTTGCCTGCAATAGTTCAATTGACGGTAATCAAGATCAAAATCATTATCTGTCGTGGTACTTACCCAGCTGCGATACTGACAAGCCAATGCCAGGATACCTCCACACCACCGAAGTACAGGCCTACCCCGTGCCACTGTTATACCTGAACTACGACCCCAGCAGCGCTCCCCAAGTAGACAACTCATCCTACCGGTTCTACTTCAACTACACGGGCCGCATGCAGTCGGATGCGGGCCACGAGCTGGGCTTCTTCGTCTCCGACATCACCGTTGGCGAGCTCAACGGCGTCGGGCTGCTGGGCAAGGCCATGTCGCTGCAGTACCGGCCCAACACCAACGTTGCGGTGCAGGCGTTCGGCGCGAACACTCTGCAAGTCGACCTCACTGGGTTCGATCGGGACGGCAAGGCTTTCTTGTTTTATTATAGAGATGACGCGGACACGGTGCCGAATAAGCCCAATTACGGCAATGGGGAGATTTTGTATTGTAAGTTTGGCCTGTGCATGCCTGCCTGG